>PVKA01027407.1:0-30561 GCA_004027165.1 Ctenomys sociabilis
GGGGAAGGGGAAGGGGGGAGGGGGAGGGAGAGAAGAGAGAGAGGCAGAGCCCACACAACACAATAGACATCAAACCTAGGTGTATTCCAGATATCAAAAAGATAACATTGTACACTTTAGAAAAAGAAATAGGGAGCATGGTACTAGACAAATCTTAAAATCAGTATTCTGCTTGAAAAGAGCAATCCCATGGATAATTGCAATGAATGGATAAATCTTAAAATTAACTATGATTTTGTTAGCCAGAAACATAAGAGTACAAATGGTGGCATTTGCATGAAGTTTTAAGAAGGGAAATAGAACCTGCAATGAGAGAAGACAGATCATTGGAGGCCTGCGGCTCACTCTGCGGAGAGGCTGTGGTGCTAATTAGAAAGGGACGTGAGGAGATTTGGCAGACAAACAGAAAATTACTACATATTATAATGGCTGCAAAATAATATACATTTTTAAAAATTCACTCAACTTTACATTTCAAATAGATGTGTTTTTTATTACATGAAAGTATAACTGATGAAATGGGTTTTTAATGGAATGCTTTCTTTGGAGTACTGTACTCACATTTCAAATACAGAAAGTACAAAATATGGCTATAGTCATACTGATTGTGTTTTACATGGATTTTTTTAGTGAAAAGTACACTGAATGTTTTTAAAATCTTAAATGGTAGTTTCATTGCTAGTGCATTTTACCTATGTAGAAACTGGAGAGTGATAAATAACAACTTTCCTGAGGTCTTTGGCGGGGGTTGGTGGAAGCATTCAACTCAGATTGACTCTCCTTAGTCTTCAATTTGCATTATATTATCATTGGTCAAGCGAACAAAGCTTTAATCTGCCCTAAAGGGCAACCTTTTCCCAGCCCTTCAGCTTGTCTGCACACACAGAACCATGTTCCACCCCAATGACATGAAGTGCCCGTCACAGCACTGACTTGTGAGTGGGTTCAGTGTCAATAAAACCCCCAGAATCCACTGTGCCAGAGCCGTCACTCTTTTGTTTCTGATATCTAGGTTTCAAAGAAGGGTACATTCTGAGTGCAGTGCCTTACTGTATTTCTCCTGTAATAATAGGTGAAAATGTGAAAGAGATGACTCAGACGGTGCACTAAGCACAATGCCCCTACTTTAATTACTGCAAAATCAAATTTCATATGGTAAAGCCAATTCTAGATGAAGGTTTCAAAAAGCTAAATAAGTAGCTGACGTCAAGCATTAGTGAAAGGCAGAGCTCAGAATCAAAAGCAACTGTCTGACTGTAATCACAAATCTGTAAAGAGTTAATGCTTCAAAGTGACTCACTCTTGAGCCAAGAATGACCCAATATGGAGCAACTGTAGGAGAATCACAGGATAGAAAAAGGCCACTGAATGGTTTAGCCAAGTATTTATTGCTTGTATTTTCCTACTTCAAAGCACAATCTCTGAAGTAATTATAAACTGGTTTTTGTTTAGGTAAATCTTGGATGCATTTATTAATTGAAAATGCTAGGGCCAGCCAAATAGTTCAGTGGATTAAAGCACCTACAAGCAGGCATAGGGGCAGTGGTTTGATCTCCAGGCCTCCCATGCTGGCTTCTCCCCTGGGGTGTGCTGAGATGAGACGGTAATTGATGGCAGTCGAGACTGGGCATGGTGGTGCGTGCCCGCATTCCCAGCTCTTGGGAGGTGATAAACAGGTGGATCACTACGAGTTCAACCTGGCAGTGAGACCCTGAACACCCTGCAGAGCTTTCCCTAAAATACAAAGAGAGAGAGAGAGAGAGAGAGAGAGAAATGCTAAGGCTAAGTACCTTATTCCAGAACCAAGCTACCTGAAAATCAAGTATAAACAAATACCTAAAAAGCAGTCTATAAACAAGATTATTTTTTGTCTTATGAAAATAATGTGAAGTGATGTGTTGTTCGTTCAGCTTTTTTTAGCTTACTTTTACAAAGTACCATGGTTCTTTTGTGTATACTAAATAAAAAATAATCTTATTTGTTTTTTAATATTGAACCCAAGGTTTTTATTAGACTCATTTCCTTCATCATTTCTGAAATATAATCAAGAAAATGTGTATGTATTATATTTGTTATATGTTTAAATGATAAAAATGTTAAACAAATAAGCATTGGACCTAAAGTTAACCTAATAGTCATTGAGTTGCTTAAATGTATTCACTGTGATCATGAGCTATCCACATTTAAACACTACTAAAATTTTAACTTGGCGATAACTAACCTAGTTCACAACCTTGAAACCCTTGCTCTTCATAATGTATTAAGTATAAGGCTTTCTATTTTCAAGTTTGGCCAATATATACACACTAAACATTGAAAATCCAAACTGGTCACTAGTTTAAGTGGCTTCATAAAATGGAAACTCTAAAGAAGCAAATTAGGATGCCAGCCAAGTAAACAGAGGCGCAGAAAGCCATACAGGCACAACGAAATGTCAAATACACATTCCATAGGGGTTTCATAAGCAGAGGAGGTAGAGGCGTGACTGAAAATGTAGTAACAGTTATCCCTTGGGAAAAATGTGAACTCCAATGTGAACCAAACCATACCTTAGTTGTTACAGTCCATGTGTATTTGTCCCCCCAAAGCGTCATACAGTCATTGAGGTGCAGTTCTGCAGTTTGTTATTAGTTTATGATCCAAGGCTGGGATTATAAGTCTGAAGACCTCTGGGCTTAAGGGTGTGAGTGCTACATGCAGCCTGGGGTGGATAGTGTGAGAGTCACATAAGAGAGACCTAGAGACAGACTTGCTCTCTGTAGCCATCGTTGCTGCTCCTCCTCCATTTTGCTGTCATGCTGCTTACTGCCACCATGAAAGGTTGCTCTCTGCCCTGTGCCGCTCTGCTTTGCAGCCACCTAAGCATGGACTGAAACCCCTAGGTAGCTGCAAGCTAAATAATGCTTTAATCCCCTAGTTTTGGATGCCAAGTATTTGTCTCAGAAATTAGAGAAGAGTAACCAAGACATTAGTTTAAATAAATAATAAATAAATAAATAAATAAATAAATAAATAAATAAATAAAAAGCTTAATGTCTTTGTTACTTTCTCCTCATTGAGACACCCATATCTCTAAGGGGGAAATAAATGTTTGTCTCGGCTCACAGTGTAGAGGGGTTTCAGGCTGTAGTTGGTGGGCTACGTGGCAGGCCAGTACGGTAGCCAGAGAAGAAGGCAGAGAGAAAACAGCTCAGAGAATTTTGCAGGAAGCAGAGAGGGAGATCGTGAGAGGAGGAGGGAGATCTGCACTCCAGACCATGCCCTGGGAGCCCCTCTTTGGGCCCACTTCACATCCCAATACACATTAAGCTATAAACTCATCAGTGGAATAGTCCTTTGAGGCATATCACAGCCCATGATCTCATAGCCACACAGAAGCCACACCTGTGAGCACGTAAGGATGTGTGGGGAAATCTAGGACAAGTCATAACAACCCACATAGCATGAATTTAAATGTAAAACTATGAGGCTTTTAAATATAACAGTTTTGTGGTTCTGTGGGATGTTTTGTTTCTTGATACCTGAGATTGAACTGCACTTGCCTGGCACATACCTTGCACTTGCCTGGCAAGCATTTAATGCCACTGAGCTATCTCCCCAGCACCTTAAGTATAAACACAATAAATCTTTAGTACTTTTATATGGTACAAAAATCCAGATTCATAAATTTAAAAAATGAAATATTAAATTGAGATAGGAGATTAGGGCTAGGGCAGAAGGACAGGGAGTGACCTGTTCACTCTGAAGACCCGACATGAAGGGTGGGGACAGGATGTGCCTACGTGACCTGACCCAGGAAGAACATGGCCCACCGGTTACAGCTGGGATGCATGGCTTCAGCAACCTCTCACAGACGAGACCCAGTAGGCATGAAGGGCAGTGAGCAGACTTGGTGCCACTGCAGAATCTCGCTGTTCTCCTGTCGCCTTGCTTCTGCTGGGTCATGTCCTATTGGCAGGCTTCATCCCTATCGTTTTTCTCTTTTCTTCACACTTGTCTTTCATCCATTTACTTCACTTTTCTTTATCTTTTCATATATATATATATATATATATATATATATATATATATATATATATATAAATCTTTCTTCCCTTTGAATACAGTTGTGTGAAACTGTCCCTCATCTGTCCCTACCAATTACTTTGAGGGAGACAGAAAGAGCCTAAACCCTTCAGACCCTGTGCCATGCCACAAGATAACATCAAAACTAAGTAGTTTGCTCTGAAAAGACCCATTTAAGAGTGTGAAAAGATAGACTAAAGATTAGAAGAAAAAATTTGCAACTACATGTCTCACAAAGAAATTTGTCTACAGCAAACACACATTTTATGTATGTGAAACATTTACAAAAATTGCAGGTCATTGTATGTGGACTCTGTAGTTACAAGAAATCATAAAAGATGAAAATTTTTCAGATAATATTCTTCTATGATGTGAATTCAAACTGAAATAAATTTGACAGTTTCATGTTTGAACACTAACTACAATATTCTGAAATAATTCATGGACCAAAGAAAGTCGTCCAGTGGAACATAGAATGTATCTTTAACATGAAAATAGCCACCATGCAGCATATCCCACATACTCCTGTGGGACACAGGAAACATTAGGACCTACAAGAAAAGTTATGACATTACATGTGTATAAGAAAAATTACAATCTTAAGTCAATGTTTTCCTACCCTTTTCTATTTTTAAGTATTTCAAGTCCTTGAGTTTTCAAAATTGAACTTGTTAAATCTATTTATACTTTTAAGAGCTATTCTTTTAGACTGAAAAGGATAGGTACTTCCTGTAGAAATTCATCATTAGTCAATTTGGAAGGCCTAATGCAATACGTATTTGAAGTTTTTGCTGCTGTACTGTAAAACTATTTTAGCTTCTTTGTCTTAATAGAACTTCAATGTGGACATATTTTTATAGCTTAGAATGTTATTGAAGGTATTATTACATATTTTAAAGCTCTTACAAATCTGATAAAAGAGCAATTTAAATGTATAAGTTTGATTTTTCAAGTCATTTACAATGAAAGGTGAATTGAACCCCAAAATTGGAGTGCTTACTTTTCTGCCTTCACTTTTAAAACTACTTGAACTCAGAGGAATAAAAGATAAGGGCAAATACAGGCTTGGTTTTTTACTATACAGTAATAGTTCTCACAATGAACCTAATAACTGGAGAAAGATCTAGAATACTCTTCAATAAAAAGGTGCTACTGTTCTTTAATGTAGTAATAGAAACTGCCACATCACAGTTCTCCTAGGGGGAGAGCAATGAGAACGGTGGGAGGATGGATAAATAAAGACAAGAGTTTATGTACAGAAAGCTGAGGTCAGCCCTCTCTCCTGATGGGAGGAAACCCCCACCACCAGAGCACTTTCTTTATTCATTGGGCAGGTTGACGTCATGTGACACCACCCTGCCTAGCAACCTGCCCGCGTGGCAGCCTTAGGGCTTGGTGTTCACATGAGGTTAGGTTTTTCTACTTGTGGCAGCATGTCGGAGCCCAAAATGTTTTAGTTTAAAATATTTAGAATTTTGAATTTTTAGATAAGACTTTTCCACATTCTCCACAAATCTTCAGTTAAAGCACAGCATGCTTAGTATACTTGACTTTTGTGCAGAAGCTGGTGAAGAGGCTACATTCTCTGAGATGAGACAAGGGCCAACCCATCTGCACAACTACAGTTCTCGGCTGTAATAACATCAGCTAACATACTTTGGACATGTGAGATGCAGAGGAAATTTCCTAAAACTTGTTAGCTCTGCTTATTTGTGTAACAACCATATGAAACAGCTTGCATTATTAGGAATAGAAGCCCAAGACTCAGAGAGCACAGGTATCCTCACTCCAAATCTAAGAAAAATTAACAGTGGGGCCATGACTCTGACTCAGAGTTGTTTCTGATTCATGCATAAGAACCTCAACCTCAGTTTGAGAGCTCCCACACCATGGTCAAGTATGGGCCATACAAGACTGGGGATCTAAGCAGGGGTTTGGAGGTCTGAGCTCCTGTGGTGCTTCCAGACCAGGCTTTATTGAAGGGTTAGCACACTTCTGTCATGTTTGGGTCACCGTCTGCAGAAGTATCCCCTCTATTGTACCTCAGTTGTCTCAGTGACTTCCATGGCTTCTCACTGCTACCAAGGAAGGTAGAAAGACTCCAAATTGGCATTCAATAACCTCACCAGTGTCAGAAAAACAAAAATCATTGCACATAAAAGTCTGCCTTCTGCATCTCTGAGACACTGTGTTAAATTGTGCTTCCCCCAGCTGACAGGTGACCTTCACAAGGTGGTTAAGCTCTCCATACTTCTGATTCACAGCATTGCCTGTCTCATGGGCCCCTCCAGTTCTAACAATTGCTAACTAATCTTGATATAGTAGCACATTCCTGTGTTGCCAGCTATCCCAGAAGCAGAGGCTGGAGGATCAGAAGCTCAAAGGTCCAGCAGTTCAGCAAGACCTTGTCTCACATTTAAATGTTAAAAAGGTGTGGATATGTGGCTTAATGGTACAATGTTTGCCTAGCATGCTTGAGGCACGGGGTTCAATCCCTAATCTTGAGAGGGAGATATGAGTTAAAATGTACAATAGTGACTTTTACAATTCCTGGCTTATATTAAAGAGCAGACACTTTCATCCCTCCTTTATTATTGTGTCCTATTCATCTCTTTAAATAAGCTGAATACTTTGGTAATTTTTTAAACATGCCTGTATCTGTCCTGTATGTTGGCTAGATCTGAGGGCACCTATGTTACTTGGCTCCAGGAAGCATCTGTGCATAGTAAGAAGTGAGGCAGGAGAGGGATAAAAGCCAGGGCAGGGTAGATGATGAGTATAAACCAGTCTTGCTACCCAAGGAGCAATATACCTTGCTGTAGGACACCCCCTGGAGCCATCTAACTTGAGGGCTCAAGAAGTCCTAAGCTGTCACTGATTGAGCCTTCACTCAGGGGTATCAGGTGCTGGGCCCAACAACTTTTCCCTGTGTCATGCTGCTGGGCACATCCTTGGCCAAAGAGAATACTCAGGCAGTTGCAAAGCTTGCAGTAAGAAGCTACCAGAACACATCAGAAATGAGTCTTCCACAGGACATGGTGGGAGCACCTTCAGCATCTCCTACAACCTTCCGGTACCTCCACAGGTCCTTCGTATCATTCCCACCTTCTGAAAACCACACTCAGATGGTCTCCTTCTTCCACATGACGTTCCTAATTATTTAACGATTATTTTTAAAGAAGCTCTGCCAGATATGGTAGTGGTGCATGCTTGTTGGCCCAGCTATCGGGAGACTGAAGCAGGAGGCTGGCCACAATTCTGAGGCCAGCCTGGGGTACATAGTGACTTTAAGGTCAGCCTGAACTACATAGTAAGGCCCTGTCTCAAAAATCCAAAATAATAACAAGTTTGGAAGTTCTGCGGTTCTTGTTTGCATTATACATTGGTCCATCTTGGATTGTGCTTATTTACAGGTTCATTTTGACAAATGACTTAGGATCACTTTAGTAACTATTCAACAAGTATGGGCTTGATTAAATCATGTTTTGCGATCCTCCTCCATTCCGCCCACGCCCGCCCAGCCCCAGAGACCAGCCAGAGACAGCGCGGCTGACTCCGCCATCATGTTTTGCATTGAAAATGATTGGGCACAAAAATGTACCTATATTCTCCACTGTGCAAATTGTGTATTTCTGAGTCTTGAGAAATGTTTGCTAGAAAATGTTTTTGCCTTCTTTAATGAATTTTGATGTTATACCACATTTAAATGCCTTGGAGAGAGAAAAGACAAATATATCCTCATGTAATTTAAATGACAATCAGCAGGTTATTCGTTTCCTTATGAATATACAGAAATCTGGTGGTCACAGCGGGTAACTGATGAGGCTAATCTGTCAATATCCTGACAATTCTCTGCCTGATTACTCCCAGCCTAGGAGACTGGATGAACACAAAAACATCAAGCTATTTGAATTGGACCAAAATATATTACCAATTGTCCTCAGATGAACTAGGTGTTCATAGAAGAGAGGGTATCTTGAAGAAACCTCTTAGAAAGTAGCCAGTTTTGCAACTTCAGAAAGCCCTCATGACAGGCATTCAAGGAGTGCTTGGTGGAGCCAAAGAAGGTCGGTTGGATTACTCACCATACTCTGCTAATTGGGGGTCTAGTCCAGGTTTAGATTTATTCAAAGACCCCCAAAAGACTTCTGTATTCAGAGGTGGGCCTTTAAGAAAGTGATTAGTTCATGGAGCTATTCATCCCTTGAGTGGATTCATTCATTCATAGCTGCAGCTGCTATGAGAAAGTGGGGCCTGGTTGGAAGACACAGGACCCTGGGAGAATGACCTGGAAGAATATACTCTTGCCCTAGGCCTGGTCCTCTCTGCCCGACTCTGTTTCCTGGTGGCCATGAAGTGAACAGCTTTCCTTCTCCGTGCCATTCCACCATGTCTCTGCCTTAAAACCATCTGACCGTAGACTGAAACCACAAGGCAAAATAAATATTTCCTCCTTGTTTAAAAAAAGCTTTAAAGGGTTTTGGAGATAGATGGGCAGTTTAAGCACCTGCCTGGAAAGTACAAGAACCTGGGTGCGATCCCTGGTACAGCATTCTTTGGGGCTCTGCTCTGAGCTAGCCATGAAAATCAGGTATGGTGACACTCTCCTGCAGTCCCAGAACTACAGAGGCTGAGATAGGAGGATCATTATGAGTCCAAACTGCATAAAAAGACCCTGTACCAGTTAAATACATAAATTAAAAACTAAAAAGATTCTTAATAATAAAAGTTTTAAGTATCTTAATGGATGATTTAGTCATTTGATTGCTTTTCCTTCTGTGCTTCTCTGTAATCAATAAAAATACTTTCCAAACAAAAGAGACTTTGCTTTGATTGGGTGTAGAGAAATAGCAGGTAGCAAGACCCAGAGACTGATGGATAGTAAATGCTGATGGCAATGACTTTTGATAACCAAAAATGTGGCACACATTTTGCTACTTATCTTTGTTTTGATCTGGGTTTAGATAATTAGCATTGACACAATTAAGTAATACTGCTTTGTGAATTCAATATCTTCAATGTTGTACAGACATGCCTTTTTTACTTTAGGCTTTGTCTTTCCTTTTTTGTTTTTCAACAGTGCATTTAATTTTGAAAGTGTTAGTATGCAGGTTTCTCTTCCTCTTTACACATGTTGTTACATATTTATGACACCAGGGAAGGGACCAGAGAATAAAAGAAAAGGAAAAGGACTCAGTAAAGTTCATACTTTATTTGTACTTCTGTTTTGCTCCAGCATCACAATTCTCTCAACTAGGTAAGTGTTAAACTAACTCTTCCTTGTGTGAAATTTCTTTAAGTTTTTTATGGACTCTAGTTTCTCAGGATTTCCCACCCACTCTGCTTAAGACAGAAGCATCTCTACTACACTTATTTCAAACTCTAAGAATCTAGCAACACCACCAGCTTTGCTCTTCCAAAGTCCATTCATTCTTCCAGATGGCTCCCTTAACCTCATTAGCAAGAAGGTCAGGAAAACTCACATTCACTACAGTGAACTCTGAATTCAGTTACCTTCCAAATAGTAGGCCTTGTGTTGCCACCACAGCCAGTCTCTCACTGTACATTTCTCATACATAAATGTGATTGCGTCCTTGTGTCTCCCCAAAGGTGTGTTAAGTTATTGTACACAACTAAGTTGGTTAAAAATATTGTAAGCAGTTAGGCAGGGCTGGGCCCTGGAAAAATTCAGTGTAGAAGATGAGAACACATTACAACTGTGGGTGGAGTTGAAGGCCTCAGGATGAAGGTGAAGTGTCTACACTTACCTACTTCCCCTAGTGACAAACAGTGTTGATTAATAGTCTAAGTATTTATGAGCCACCTAGAGGGGGCACAAGACCTCCTCAGTCATCCCTTCCAGGAATGGTTCTTGTTCCTTCCATGCCTGCTTTTGACTAAAGGCTTACAACTGCCCATAACTTCCCCACTGAGTTCTTTCAACCAAACTTTAGTTATCCTCCTTGCTACAGGCTCCTAAACTCTGACTTGCCCCCAACTTTGAATGAGAACAAGAACTCTAGGGTACATAACATGGCCCTGGAGAGATCATTCTGAGAACTGGCTATGGCAAAGGGAAACACTTCCTGTTCAACTTCCCTACTCTTGTTGGTTAATCACCTTCACTACTTACTGTGCTCCCCACACAGTTGCTTTTAGTCTTGCTCTCCCTTCCTGTAAAGAAATGATCTTTTTTTCTACTTAATTCAGATATTTTTTTTCAGACTTGGAAGTCTGAAAAGCCCTCCCATTGAAAGGTTTCCAGGGTTTCTCCTTACTTAAGCATAGATGTCTCACATCTCTCTTTTCGTGTTGTGTTTTGTTTTTCAGCCCTTTTGAATGGAGATGAGGAAGGAAGTATTCACGTGCCTCAACACCATCAAGGACTAACAGTTCACCAGCAGAGCTCTTTACCTACTATGAAACATCCTACAGCTGTGCCTTGAATATGGGGAAGGGTTATTTTTCTGTTGCTACTCTATTAACTATGACTGTGGTTTAGAGCCCCTTTGGGAACTTGGTAATTCATGTTTCTTGGTATAATTTAAAATTCCTGTTACAGTCATCAGTGCATTTGCAAAGGAGGAAAACTTTTCCTTTACCTCCTTAATTTCTATAAATGAAGTCATGTAAATTAAATTAATAAAAGATAAGCTAACAGAACAGGTACAATTTTTTACTAATGTGGAAAAGAACTGAAACTCAAAGAGGTGGTTAAACTCAAGGCTTATATAACAATAGAAAGAAGATTTACACTTCAAGAATGACAAATTGTGTGTTGTGATGAAGTCACTAGAAAAAAATGAGGAAATTTATGGAAGATAAGAGCTATTGTAGTAAAGCCTATCTTGGCAGAGCCTTCCCACCTTTCATAATGAATCATTCTGTGCCTTATGATGGCGACTTGTAGAAAGCCTTCTCCAAAACAATGTTCATCCTTCTTGACAGATAGGAGGAGGGCAGAGAATTCTTCCTGTGTCTTTTATTTTCAATTGCCTTTAGCTCAAAAAAATCCTTAAGCCAAAATAATATTTTAAGGTAGTACATTCCAATATCCTTCATTTTCATTAAAAAATTTGTTAAGGGGCTACTCTGGAAGATATTTTAATGTGGTGAACATCACTGAATTTTCATGAAAGAATTTAATAATTAGTTTCCACTTAGAATACTTGAACCAAATCAAAATTACACAACAACAAACTGTGCAGCTATAGGGAAGTACATAGAGATAGCTACTAAAATAAAATTAAATAATTATTCAATAAAAGATTGAGTGACATTTCAGTTGTTATCTTTGAAAATTGCTGAACATTGAGTGTAAAATTTCTCATCATTTTTGACAGCAGCATAATATTATATTAGGGAAAATACCTTAGCCGAGTAAGGCAGCTGCTTTGGGGTATGTTTTTAAGCAAGATCGAAATTCCCTGACTAGTTAGGCAAAAAGCAGATCGCATGGAACCCCCCTGTACACCACAATGAGGGTCTTTATCTTATTCCTAGTAAAGAGGAAAGTAAAAGGATCTCATATCTGACTTCCACTTTTGAAAGTTCTTTCCTTATTTATTAGAATGGGAAACAATAAGAGAAAGACAAGAGTGACTGTTAAGAGTCTAGTCTATATGAAAGATGGTGGCTATTTCAACACAGTTGCTTCCACCAGGGAAAGTGAAGTCATGGAGGAACATGGGCCAGCTCACCAAAATGGGCCACAGTGCATGGTCAGTCAGGTCACGTGTGTACTGATGGTCCCTTCCCAGCAGTGACTGGGTCTCCAAAGAGGCACATTGCCACCCATCTTCTCCATAAACCCCTCCTTCCTCCTTCCCTAGCCAAGTCATCCTGGTTTATCACTTCACCAATGCTGAATCCAAGTCATCCTTTTAACTGAAGAGAAATTAGGCTCACAAAACTGTAGCTTCGTGGTCCCTGAACCATTTGGTAGGACTCACTCCATAGCTGAGTGCCTGGGCTTTGAATCACGGGTCCATAACTTACTAACTATGATCACGGGCAAATGAGTAAAATTAAAATTCACTGGGCCTCAATCTCCTTGTGTGTAAAATGAGAATACTAATAGTATTTATTTCACACAGTCTTTACAAAGGTAAGATATATCAACATTTACAAAGGACTTAGTATTGTACCTAACATATGTTTGCTGTTACCACCATCACCTACCTTTGAAAACTATGAGAGGAATAGATACATATGTCTTTAAAACACTTGGAGATTTCAAGGAGACTTCAAGAAGAAGAGGAAAAGGAGGAACTATGTTGCTCAAAAAAAATTAGGAAAAAGAAGAAAAAGGGGTTAAGGGAGAAGAGCTAAAACACTTGCATGAGCGCGAATGTACATGTGCACACACAGTAAGTGCCCAATTATAATTCAGCTATTGCTACTTTCTCAACAATGACACAAATCTCAGCCATGATCTATTGTTTGTTTCTTGCCTCTTTTCTGCTCTACTTTTTTCTCAGCCTCTATGAGATCACCTGTGTCTCTGCCTGTGTCTAAGATGGGTGTATTTAACCTCAGGGCTAAGACAGAAGATATTAGAAGAGGAGCCAAAATTATTGGCTACCTTCCCAGTTTTCTGTTTAAAAAAAAAAAAAAAACAAAAACTTAAAGTACTTCTCATAAGAACTGAATACCACATTTTAGAGATCCCAGCTGAAGCAAATTAGCTGCATAGATCATTAATTCTGGCATTCTGACAAGAAATAAAAGCAGCTAGCGAGTGTGTACCCTTCTCTGAATCAATTAGTAAGTGAGAACATTGGAGCTTTACTGATTTTTTACTTCAAACCCTGTAATGGCTTCACTTCATGCTGTATGAACTCATAAAGACACCTTGTAATGTCCATTCTGTGTTTAAGATCAATAGACTGTTAGTGGTATTCAAGGAGATTTCAAGATGAAGAGGACAAGGAGGAACTATGGTGCTCAAAAAGTGAGGACAGAAGGAAAGGGGGTTAAGGGAGAAGAAACAAAGCTATCTGAACAGGACAGGATGTCTCAAGGCAAGAACTACAAGGGAAGCACCATTAACAGCCTGTTCCACTGTGATGGCTGGCTATGCTCCCCAGCATCACTTTTGTGATCTTAGTGTTCCTATCAGTACTAATACCCCTGCCTTCTGAAAGGTCTGTATGCCTCTTAAGGAATCTTTGAAATTATGAGAGTTGTCTTGCAGATATTTGAAAGTGTTTGGCATCAAAGCTTATGTTCATGACAGCAAACAAATGCTTAGTCATGCAATGAGGAGTAAAAATGCAGGAGCTGCCTGCAACATAAATTAGTTCTGAGTGGAATTTACTTTCCTATATTATTGTCATGAGTTTGGCGAGCTAACGCTGCCATTTAATGCCAGGTTGAAATGAATACACCACTTCTTTAGATCTATACAAATTACAGAGCCCCTTCTGTTCACGTGCCCCTATGTCTGATGGACCAGCTTAAGCATTACGGTGATATCTAATCTACTGAAGTAGAGTAGATTTATTCTTCTAATCTGTGTACTGCTAGCTATCCAACACCACCAGAAAGTCAAGACTGAGATCGACCCCCAAAATCAAGCTTTTCTAAAACTATACAAGATGATTCAGTCAAAAAGATTTTCCCTCAGTCCAGGTAACAATCTCTGCTGTCAGACTAGTTGGGAACTTAACTGATATTGATTCATGAAATGTGCATTGGATACTTCATATAATTATTTTATCCATTCTTTCTTCAAACATTATAAAGTATCAGTATCCTTACAATAAACAAACTGAGGTTCAGAGAAGGAAAATAAAAAGCCCAAAGGCATGCTGTGTGTTGTTGTACTCATACAATTAAATACTCATTTCAAGTTTGAGTAGTAAGTAAAGGGATCCTTTATGCCCGCATTTCTGTATGAGTAAGATCATAACATTATTCTTGGCCCCAAACACAAGCTTTCAGGAGCTAGAGTATGATTTTAGGCTGTGGGAATATATCACGGAGAAAAATGACATCAGAAATGCACCTATGTGTCAAAATCTCTGGTTATCTAAAGGTTGGTAACAGAATCTTATCCAATGGGTTATTTGAGGCTTTTTAACAAACCTTATTCCATACAATTTTGAATTTTAGGTTATAAAACTAATCTTGACTCAACCTTAGAACCCTCGTCTGCTCAGAATGGAAGAGTTCTCCATCACCAGACTATGGCAATGGACATTCTATTCTATCTGAAAACTCCTGGTAGATCCCAAAGCAAGGACTGCTCTTGATCCAATAGGTTTCTATGTCTCCCTAACTCTGATCATTCCAGTAAGCAAAAGAACACAGGCCACTTTTTCCCTCTCACTCCCATTTTTCCTTTAAGTCTCTCTTAAGAGTTCTTTACTTTCTAAAAGATTAACTCAAGGCAAAACCAAAAGAAAAGCTAAGAATACTTTGTATACATTGGAATGTGTAGATGTATTTTTGATTCCCACAGTGTCTGATGGGAAAATGCATCCGGCATTTAGGAGCAGAGATCCTGAGTATCATCCAGCATGGTTGGCAATCTACACAAACACAAATTACCCCACCCCCTACAAGATTCACTAAGGTCTCATGGTGGAGCGCTATACTATGTCTTCCACCTCTCCTTTCTTTGCATTTATTTCTCACTACCATACCACCACATCTACAGCAAAAACATCACACTCAAACCAATGCCTGTGAAAGGAAATGGGTTAAAATATCATCCCAGAAAGACAACCTACCCCTTTTGATCCAAGTTGTTTTCTTGGCTCTCTGAGAAGTCAGTTTTTCTCTCAATCTTCTGGATGCTATTTGGAGCTACTGAAGGCCACTGTTTAGAATTTTCAGCCCTTGGAAGTGACTTTTGCGGCCAAAAACAGTTGTTGAAGGCTGTTACATATTCCTGGGTCATCTTAAGGGTTCTTCCTTTTATCTCATGTGAAAAACATTTGTTCTGCCAAAGTCATGACTATCTCCAGTGTGGGAGTTGACAAAATTCCATTTGCTTCTAGCAGGGACAGAACTGGCCTCTACAAATTACATATGTTTAATGACTTTGCCCAGAGAAATCTGGCATCTCCCCAGATCTTTCTCTCTCCAGATCCATAAAGCTAGGGAGCTGAAAATTTTTGACCTGAGTACTTGAATGAATATGATGATGCCCCTTATTAGAATGTAAGAGAATGTGCCTGGAAATCAACATCTAGCGAGAGGATTACCAGGGAACAACTCTGGGCTTGTTAAGCTTGAGATACCTGATAGACGCGAAATGGAGCTACCACAATGGCAGTCCAGTACGGAAGTAAGGAATTCACAGAGTTGCCAGAGTTGGAGGTATAGATTTGGGACAGATATGCACCTCTAACCTGGGAACTAGTAAAGATACTCTTTGAATATGAATACAGGAAAAATTGCATATTGGATGGCTAACTCCATCATTTAGTGCTTTTACATATTAAATCATTAATATGTTCTGAGTGTCGTAAATATTACCAGAGGCAGACTGTCTAGATATCCTGTTGAAATGAAAGCCTGGAGGGTGAATTTTACCAATTCCATTGCTTTTTCTTCATCACCACATAATAGTGAAATTCAATATAAGCAACAGTAATACATCTAAATGATCTTTAATTTCTTCCTTTTCCATTTCCTTATTCAAATTTTGTAACA
Source organism: Ctenomys sociabilis (assembly GCA_004027165.1). NCBI lineage: Eukaryota > Metazoa > Chordata > Mammalia > Rodentia > Ctenomyidae > Ctenomys > Ctenomys sociabilis. Next base: position 15,730 of record PVKA01027407.1, read on the forward strand.
ATAATTACAAAATTATTATAAAAGCTTCTGTATGATACACAATGCATTTCAAACAGCTCTTATAAAGCCACGTACATTCTATTCAGTTATGATGTAAGCATTTGTCCTATATTTGGGATTTTTAAAAATAATGGTGCCTTAGTAAAAATAAGACCAAGATGCCAGTATAGTACTTTGAACATAATAGAAGCTTATTTATTGAATAAACAAAAGGTCACAGCTGAAAATTACACTCAGGAGCCTATTAGTTAGCTTGTGAAGTACTTTAAAAGTATATTCCTTATGTTTATGCCTGTTTTTCAAATGTCCAAAGTCAGAAGGATAGCAAAAATGCAATCAGGGAAATGATTCTTGGCCACAGCTCACATTCCAAAGGAAAGAATAATAACAACAAAATACACAAGCAAAACCATCAAACCACATCCTGGTAAAAAACCTTTAATGTGATGCTAGGACATCATCTGGTCCCCATCATTACCAGCTGTGACTCGCACACTCAGGAAAGACTGGACTTAGCCATAGGAACTGAAATCAAAGGCCCATGACAAGGCTTTGAAGTTGAATGTCTTTAGCAGCATTTTTAACTAAGGTGGTGACTAGAGAATTAAAAGAAGAGACAGATACAGTCAGGATAAAGCAACGTAGCTAGAGCTGACTTATAAAAGTAAGAAATAGGCTGGCAAATTGCAGATTGATTGCTATATTTTTATTCAATCCATGTTAATTAAAAAGCCTCTGAACAGAGTACATGTGGATGCTTGAAAAGATGAGACAACAAAAATTAACTACCCCACAGAGAATAAGAGAAAGTTTACTAAAGACTCTGAAAATGATATAAGTAGGCTTGATTCCACTACCAAATCCTCATTGCTGTAGTGCATGGACCCTAGAGCATGTCCCACGGAAGAATAGTCCCTAAATCTCGAAATTCATGACCAAGTAAATTAATCCAGTGCTTCTTATAGCAGAACTTTTCCTAAACACTGAGCACATCTAAGATGGATATAATAAAGGTGGCATTTTCCCAAACTCTTTGTTCATGGAACACTTTTACCTAGAGCATCTCAAAAGAGTTGTATTCTACACAAAATTAAAAAATAATAAACAAAACAAAAACTTGTTACATCTTTCCTATTAGTGGTTATGGCAATGTAAGATTAATCTAGAAAAGAGTTTTGTGAAAATCATTACAGAGTTTTGAAAGAGAGAAGTAAATACCTTAATGGAGACCTGAGAGAAAGGCATCTTTTTTTTTCAGTCTTTATAATTTTCTTTTTTTATTTTAATTTTTGTTTTATTGAAGTACAAATATCAATGAGACAGTTTTAAGATACCTTGACAAGATGGATTTGATAAATTAATACATTGCAAACGGTTTTCATGAGAAAGGCATCTTACACTGAAGGACATAGTGGTTCAGAGATTGCGCTTGTTTTCTATGAGTGAGAACAATCAATGTTTATAGTAAAAAAATAAATTCCATACTAGGCTTGATGAGTATAATTTCTCTCAGAATACTGCCAAACTCCAAGCAAATTAGATAACCATGAAAGTCAACTACCACATTGAATTATAATTATTAAGAGACCAGTGAAGAGTAGAAGGCATATCTTGATGAATCCACTGACTTTCTAGCTAACATATCACAGAAGAGAATTCTTAAATTGGTCTTTTGAATTGTTGCTCTGAATAATTCAAGAATTACCACAAATTTTTAATGACCTGAAATATTTCAAAACTGGAATATTTCTAATTCATTTTTATTCAGTTTTCTCTGTTTTACTTCTTCCCTATAAGACTGTATACTTTATAGCACAATTTAACACTGTCATTTAATTCATTTGTTCTGTCTGGAATCCAAAATTATCACTCATAAGGCATAAATCCTGCCAATTACAATCTTATCCTCATAAGAAATAATCAAAATGCTGATTCATACTGACTAACCCTCCAGCAACCTAATTACTCATTTCAGTGGCAGTGTGTTCACTATATCAGGTGCTTTTCAAAGGACAGAAAGGCAGGGAGTTGCTCATGCTTCTAGGGCATTGCATTAAAATGCACAAAGCAGCAAAAACAAATTGTTTTTGTCATTTCAGTGAATTATGTAGAACAAATTTATAAAAATCATTGTAGAAATGAATGCATCATCATTTTAAATCATTGGCATATTTTTAGTACCTTTTCTTAAACATTTTCAGGGGCTCAAATCTATGTAAGTTACATTATGGTTTTTCCAGTCTCTCATAGTCTGTCCTTCGTCAGGGAAAACTTCCTGTGTGGCTTATGCTGGTTATATCTGAGTAATATTACACAGAAGAAATTCATTTTGAATTGAAGGAATATTCACCTGCCTCACTCCAAGAAGACCATTGGATGCAGAGCACAAGCAATGCTCTCTCCTGAGACTTAGGTTAGTATAGGGGAATATAGCTAGATAACTTGATGGCCCAGAGTAGATGGAAGTTGAGAAGTCTACTTATGTGGAAGTCATCCTTAAGGAATAAATCAAGGTAATCAGTTACACAGACCTATCAGAATTGGATGAGGGAGCTGGGTGTGGTGGCTCACACCTGTAATCCCAGCATTTTGGAGGCTGAAGCAAGAGGATTACTGTGAGTACAAGACCAGCATAGGCTACAAAGTGAGCTCAAGGCTAGCCTAAACTACATAGTGAGACCCCATCTCAAAAAACAAAGAATCAGATGAGGGTCCTAAGCATGACATGGTAAACACTTCTCAGAATCAGGTTGACCCTAGCCTCTCAGACACATGTATGAATCCAAGAAAGGGAGCTGAAGCTTTATACACTGATTAAAATAGTCATTTTATTAATTACATAATACATCTTCTGTGGTTCAACCTATCAGAAGATTGGACAAATGGAAGAGGCAGTATCATCTTCTTTATCCCCTACTGCTCTCTTCCCTGACATAGTCCTTTGGCAGGTGTGCTGTAAGACAAGTCCAGGTTTTTCTTGATGAACTGATGTAGGTTTCTGCTATGCTGAACAAAGAAACAGGGAAAACCTAAATGTCAAGTCAAGGAATATGAAGAGGGCAGTTTTCAAGGTCAAGAAACAGATGCCAAGTTGTGGCCATGGGACAGTGTCCAGAAGATCAGCAAAGGAATCCTCTTGAGCAGTGTTCCTGGGTGCTTCCAGAAGGAAACTGCTTAACCAGAGCTGAGGCTGTTTTAGGGAGTTCCGGAAAGACTGGTGCATCGGCAGGAGCGGGGCTAAAAATGTTTAACCAAAGATGTTAAACCAGCAAAATAAGGAGATAGAACCATTACTACAAAGGTGACCTCAAGAGTTATGCCAGCTGACCAGTGCTGGAAGTGTATGATGTATACAAACCTGGGGAGAGCTTACTCGCCCATTTCCTAATACAGCAGAGGCCTGCAAACTACTATTCTAAGAGAACAAATTTGAGATCCAGAATCATTTGTGATTCTGAGTTATTCCTTCTCTCTCAGTTTCCAAATGTAGCATGGAAGACAGTTGTGCTACACAAGAAATAAAAGTAAACAGGTCAGGATATAGTTCATGGATTAGTGAGCATCTGCTGTATATTAGGTTCTTCAGTGGATTTGTTTTATTAGCCCATTGTCTTAATTGATTCTTAACAACCAACCATCCCCTCTCCAATAAAAACCTCTAGGTCAAGCAGTACTAGCAAATAATTGATTCTCAGGAAGTTGAAACAAACTTCTCAAAAATCTCAGCACTTCTAAGTATTAGGGTGAAGATCTGAATCAAGGCCTACATGATGCAAAGCCCATGTCTGGTCTCCAAACCAAGAGCAACATTTGAATTCTTATGTTTATTCTTAGCCTGTGCTGCTCAGTAAGATGATTAATGATGTACCACACCCAAGTTACATTTCTTGAAAGAAGTATCACAGTAGGATGCCAATGGCCTTCTCTCTTGTCTGTTAGCTCTCTGTGTGTTGCGATATGCTGTGATTATGGGGCACAATTAAGTCACTCCTCCTATCAATCCTCAACCAATGTACTCAGAAAATAGACTAATGGCTTTTAACCATTCATTTCGGGAAGTTGATGAGAATCCCAACAAAGCACTCTCATTACATACATGTGAAGGGCACAGACAAGCTCTTGTGTTCTGTGTAAGCCACAAAAACACCAGGGGATAGTAATGGTATAGGAAGCTTCAACTCAAAGTTGGGCCAAATCCAACACTAACAAAACTGGCTTCTAGAAAATTCCCTATTTGAGACCATAACAAATGTCCTATCCTATAGATTTTTCTGACAGAAATTTATTGAGACATTAATTTAAAAATTAAGCCAAGATCCCCTCCTTTGACCAAAGAATGGCCCTCCTCTGCCAAGGAAAGATAGCCTGTGAGAAGGAAACACTACCACCTGTCTACTCCATCAGATGACTACAAGAAGATCCAGCCATATCTGCTTCTCACTTAAATGAATGGTCTTAGCTTCTCTACTCCTTCAACTTTGCCTGTGTGAATAGTTGTAATTACTGGCCAGTGCCACTTTCCTAGAAGCATGCATAGTTTTGCTCTGCTCCTAGACACCCCAGGATATATTGCTAACAATTACAATTTGGAATCAGAGTAATCTCAGTGAGAGATTACTTCCTTTCAATACTTGTCAATAACATCTTTCTAGTCACTAACTACTCTGAGCCTCCATTTCATTATCTATTAAATGGAATTATAACTCACACAATGTTATCATTGTGATTACTAAAACTACATTTATGGGAGTATTACCTTTTGTTTATAACAGCTAAAATGCTCAAGTACTTTAAATATGGTCAAGAGAGTAGGGAAAAGGAGAAAAATGTAAGGCAGTTACACTGTTAGTGTCTCTTACTTCATTAAAAAGAATTTGTGCCAATATTAGTTGAAGAAAATTTTATGCACATATCTTGTAACCCAAGCAACTACTTTAAAGATAACATGTAATATACTAACTTTCAATATTGTCCTATGATTTTGTTATGAATTTTGTTCTACCTTTTTTCTAATAAATAAATAAATAAATATGGCAAAGGGGCTGACTGTGCCTTGACCCATGTTAATTTGCCCTAGAATTATAAGTATTGCAGAGGTCATGAGTCATGTTTGCTTTCCACATACTAAAATCCTGAGTCTTCAGTTCAATAATACAGGATGTTTTTAAGAGACGAATGTACTGAGAAATTTTCTTCACTGCACCTGTAAAGTTAAATTATTTTTCTAGTTTATGTTAAAGAACTTTTTACTCATTTGCTTATTTATTTGGTCTCACTGCACAGCTCAGACTCATAGTGATCCTCCTCTCTCAGCCTCCCCAGTGTTGGAATTACAGGCATGAGCCACCAGGCCCAGTTTCAGTGGCCAGCACTGTGGTAGGGCATGTGGTACCAGGAATCAAACACAGGTCCTTGTATTTGTCAGGCAAGCATTTTGACCCCCGAGTTATCTACCCATCCCAATGTGTAAATTTTGAAAAGAAAAGTTCTTTCCTGAATAGGGCAAGGTATATATTAGAAAGAGCATAGCGCAAAGAGAGAGAAGATGTTTCAAGAGGCATCAGAAAGGATGCATACAAATTAGTCTCTTTTAAACACCTGGCAAGCCTAGAGCACACTGACGAGTCTCACAGAAGCACACATTAGTAAGCATGATTTTCACTTCTTGCTTGCTTTCACACAATTCAAAACTCCATAGGAATATATGAATATGGAGGAGAGTAAACCACTAGCTTAGAAAATTAAATACACTTTACTTCTGACGCCATAGACTGGTTGGTTGGTAGTTGGTGGGTTGGTGGGCTGGGGAGTGAGTTGGTGGGGAGTTCCTGTGCTGCAGATCCAACTCGGAGCCTTGGGCTTGCTATGGGAGCACTTACTGTGTCACTGAGCTGCATCCCCAGCACCTGACCACAAATTTTCCACTTGGAACAGAATCATTGAAGAAAGCAGAGATGTTGCAACTGAACAGCAAGTTAGCAGTTTTGATCATTCTACGAGCCTAAGAATAGTACTTATTAATCAGTCTGTGTCTTATGAATTGCCTGTTGACATTATATTCCAAGTGATCAAAAAAGTCAAACAACTTGCTTTTCACCAAGAAAAAGGCCTGTCTCCAGGAGGAAAACTGGGGTCAATGGCAAGCAGAAACGAATGTGTAGCTGGCCCACTAGCTTCAGTGACTGCCCGAAGCACCTACAGCTCCGCTGGGCCCCAAGCCCTCCTTTCAGGCAGCTCTGCTCTCTGTCAGACAGGAGCCTTTGGATGTCTCCCAAACCTGCAGGTGTGCCCTTTCAGCTGAGAGCTGACAGGATTTGGGTGTAAGCTTACAAGACACAGGAAATGGGAAAGGTGCATTGCATGGGGGCTCCAGGATAGGATGCAGGCTTTTATTTTAACAATCAGTACTATAAGCTACAGCATAAAAGAATTTTATCTTGCTATGTTGATGGAATTTAAAATGTCACCAGGGGAAAAATTATTGGAAGGGGAGTTAGGATGAAATTCTAAGAGAAGGAAAACACATTGGACGTTATCACTGCTTTCTGGACTTGCGCTGCTGAGAGCCCCCAGACTCATCCGCTCCTTGCACACCAGCGCATCGCTGTGCTGCCAATTCCAAGCACACATTTGTTGATAAGGAGCATTTAAATTAGTTGGAGAGATAAAAGAAACCTTTCTTTAGTTATGGTCTGAGAATTTAAAATTTTATCTCAACCTGCTTCTTTGAAGAGCAAGTGAAAATGTTACTGCAAATTTCCCATCCTCAGATACAAAGGTCAGGCAAATACAGACATGAAGTTAGACCCAGTCTCGGAAAGGAACTGCAAGCAGTGATTTATGGGCAGAATTCCTAGGGGGGGGGGGGGGGGGGCAGGCAAGAGCCTCAGTGCTGTAGACCAGAGGAAACAACGCTTTATAATCTGCTGCACAAATGCTAAGTCAAATTACAGAAAACATAGAACTGAAGAGATGAAAGCCCATTCCCTGGGGCCAGGAAATTGTAGGGCATTTAAAATAAGAGCATTTCCTCTGGCCCACTCCTTATATTTATCTTTCTTTTCTCATTTTTCTATCCTCATTTCTCATTTCCTGTATCTTACTGACATTTAAGAAAGACATTCCATATGGAATTAGTCAGCAGTTTATATATAAACGAGCTAGTTTAAATACCAAAAAGTTGTATTTTTCTCTAAACAATGATACACATTCAATACTTTCCATCTGGAAAACAAAAATACTTTAATTCATAAAACCTTAACCAACTGAAATACACAGAATATGGTATGATATAAAATGTAATGTTTTATAACTAAATAGTTTAATTTTTTTCTGAAAAACTTGTACATTTTCACAATTTTCTATAAAATCAGAAGGCCAAATTTTCTGTAATTAAATTTATTATGCTTAAAATTACCTAGAGGGCTGGCCAAATATCTCAGTGGATCAAAGCACCTGAAAGCAGGTGCAGGGGACCCAGGTTGGAACCCCAGTCATCTGAAAGCAGGTGCAGGGGACCCAGGTTGGAACCCCAGTCATGCCATGCAGCTCCCCCTGGGGGGGGCACACTGAGAGGAGACTGGGTATGGTGGCACATACCTATAATCCCAGCACTGGGGAGGCTGTACACAAGAGCATCACTACAGTTCTGATCTAGTAGTGAGACCCTGAACACCTTGTAGACCTGTCCCTAAAATACAGGAAAATAAAAAAAGTAAAATTACCTTATTGTTTACTTTCAGTTTTAAATTTCAATGCATGTTAGTCAACAATGGCTTTTATAAATTATCTTCATTTATTTTACAAATTATCATATTTCCAGCCTAAGTAATAAGTAATATTTGTGCACCAATTGAGATGTTTTAAAGGTTAGAATGTATTTCATAAATGAAACACCTTATGTTATCCTAACTACCCAATCTTGAATGCTATTCTTTTATTATTTTTTCACCTGTTGGGTTAAAAATTCTTTGATTTTAAAAATTCAAGTTAGCTTTTTTTATTTTCATATTAGATTGTATGACAAAATGTATTTCAAAATTTGTTATACATTTCTATTTCGCAAATGGTATCTAACTGCTTCATGTACAAAACTCAAGAAACTCTCACACCCACCCTACAAAACTAGCACTTCCATGTATTTGCAAGTAGGATAATCATGAGAACAGACCCTTAAACTTTTGTGCATTATGACTCTCACAGGGACTTTGGAGATATCTCTACAAGCTTAGCACCTGCCTGGGAAGCACAAGGATGTGGGTTCAATCCCTAGTATTACATGCCATGCAGACCCAGGTGTGCCATGCTGGCCACTGAAACCAGGGGTGGTGGTGCACCCCTGTAATCCCAGTGCTGAGGATGCTGAGATGGGAGGGTCACTATGAGTCTGAGCTGTGTAGAAGACCCTGTACCAGACAAATGATTTAAAAGAAAATAAAAAGTCTCTCACATAATTCCCTGAAAAAGACAAATGGAAAAGGACAGAAGCCCTGGAGCATAGGCAAGCAGGATCAGGAGTGCCCCTAGAGATACTCACAGCTCCGCTAGTCCCTATAGTCAGACATGGGATATCTGTGGACATCAAGGCCCCGAAGAAATGCTTGGATTTAATCTTGGTTCATTGCTGCTAAAAATGTAGCCATAAGAAAAGACTGCCACTGTTAAAGGAAGATCTTTTTGACATTGCAGCATCTAAGGAAAACCAGCAATAAGATCCACAGAAGCTCTGGCTCATTCTAGCTGTAACTTTCACACAAAAGGCAGTTCTCCCTTTTCTAGGCTGCAAAGAAGAGGGTTTAAATGACAAAACACTTATTGTTTAGTTGACACCACAGCCTCTGCCAATACCATCTTGCAAGTCTGCTTGTCACAGACCATTTTCAGAGAAGAGCCTGAGGACAGTACCAGATTTCAGGGAATTTTCCAGCAGCACTGAGGTCTGCTTCTCCTGATTTCAGATATTCCAGTAGGCATTTGGGTTTCTAGTTACATGGACATGCCCTTCACTTGCTAATGCCCTTCCTATTTTCCTTGCTGCTGTGCAGGCAAGCACATCTCTTTGCTGAAGACCATTGAAGAGTAGCTTCTGGGGCTAGGAAGACAGCTCAGTAGAATAAGCGCTTGCCTGGGAAGTTCAGGGTCCTGAGTTCAATCCCCAGTACCGCAGAAAAGAAATAATAATAATAATAAGAGTAGCTTCCTCCTGTCACACTGTAGGCTGAGTTTAAGATGACTTTTGTTTGTGATTGGTCATTTTGTCAGACATTGAACTGGAAAAACAGCTGAACTCTTTCTCCAATGCAGTAAGATGGTCCTCCACAATGTGTTAAAAGTTAATTATTTTCTCATTAACTGCTCTGGGTTCCATTGTGTTCCTCCCTCAAAAAGAATGTGTCCAAGTCTTGACAGTACTCTGAACTCGACTACACTTACAAGTAGAATCTTCAAAGAGGTAAATTAACAGAGACCATTTCAGTGGATGCCAATCTAACTATGGATGCTGTTCTTTTTTTTTTTTTTTTTTTTTTTTTTTTTTTGTGGAACCGGGAATTGAACTCAGGCCCTTGTGCTTGCCAGGGAAGTATTTATTCCACTGAGCCATCTCCCTGGCCCCAGGGATACTGTTCTTAGGAAAAGGGGAAATTTGAATACAAAAATCCATCAGAAAGCCATGTAAAAATGGAGACTCAGTGATGCAGGAACACCAAGGAATGACCAAGCTTCTGGAAAAGTGCCAGAAGCTGGGAATAAGCAAGGGAGGCTTCCCCATGCTATCTCGCTTTCAGGACTATGGGTCAAGTTTCAGAAACTCATAAGTTTCTGCACTTTTAAACACCCAGTTGGTGCTGACACCACCTGAGTCTAATACATTACCCAAATTTTCCCCTTTATTACTTTGTGAGTTTGACTAGTTGTAACTGAATAACTCTTATGATTTTTCTCTTTCGGCAAAACATCTTCTCTTGGCTTCAAAAACAGACTTTAATCTTGATTCATTGCTCCTAAAAATGTAGCCATAAGAAAAGACTGCCACTGTTAAAGGAAGATCTTTTTGGCATTGCAACGTCTAGGGAAAACCAGTAATAAGATCCACAGAAGCTCTGGCTCATTCTAGCCTTTATGTTATAACTTTCACACAAAAGACAGTTCTGCCTTTTCTAGGCTGCAAATAAGTGTTTAAATGACAAAACACTTATTATTTAGTTGATACCACAGCCTCTGCCAAATTCATCTTGCTTCTGCAGATCTGCTTGTCACAGACCATTTTCAGAGAAGAGCCTGAGGACAGTATCAGATTTCAGGGAATTTTCCAGCAGCACTGAGGTCTGCTTCTCCTGATTTCAGATATTCCAGTAGGCATTTGGGTTTCTAACTACATGCAAATCTAAAACTAAAATTCTGGAGTCCATTCCTCTTTTTTTTAATAATGCCCATGAAATTGTAGCTTTCTGTGGGATACAAGAAGAAATCATGCTTACAGCTTTTAATTACACTAAGATTTAAATTTTTAAAATTTCTTCTCAAAGTATTTTTCTGGGTCAACATATTATTGAGACAATGTAACACAATGTTACCGAAGTTTTCATCTATTTTTCCAATCAGCGTATACTAACATTAGATAAAGAGCCACCAACTATTGAGCATTTTGCTGTACATCAAACACTGTATTGGTGTTTTATGTACAGCAAATTCACTCTTTCTAACAACTATACAACACACACACCACTATTGCTCCATCTTATACATAAGAAAACTAAAAGTGAGATTCACCTGCCTAAGGCCCATGCTCATTTTTACATTGCCAGTATGTGAACCCAAATCTCTGACTTTAGTATTTCTAACCTACTCTACGCTGTTATATGCTTTTTAGGTGTCAGCTATTGATCTAAGGACAAGAAGAGCAAGATTTTTCAAATGATTGTATTTGTTAATTGTGGAGCTTACAATTTAGGAAAGGAGAATAAGCATCCATTTGGAAAAGTCTCAAACTTTTATAATTGCAGTTGTTTGTACCACCAGAGGTTATATCAAAATCACTTAATACATGACACCAGAAAATCTACTTCTACACCTTAACAAGGATTTTCAGAAAAGATAATCTAAATAGATGAGATGAAATAAGATGATTAAAACATGTACATATGACAACTTGAAACTCAAATGAGTATAATCTAAATAGCCAATCAATTTGCCGGGTCTTGGAAAGCTAGCAAGCCACAATAAAGACAGCCAGGCAAAGGTGCCCCTGACCAAAAGCTTCCTGAAAGAAGACTTACTTTACCTTGCTTTGACACACATCCTAACTATCTATTAGCAGTCCCTTTGGTGCACTCACATAGGAAAGAGTCTGCTTTCGTCCAGAATAGCACACATCCCCAACATTCAATCTTATTCAATTCTGGCCTACCCTCAAGTTCCTTAAGGCCTGCTTCCCTAGTCGCCCTAAGCTCAACTGATGCCTTCCCTGATTACCAACTGTATACATATTCATGACATTCTGAAGCTGAAACATACTAAAAAGTCATTTCCTTGGACATACTCATTACTTGGTTGCCCCCAACAAGTTGTGACCACTTTGCTCTATTTTAGATTGTGTTTATATAGTTGCTACTTCAGTGGTAGATTACATTTTTCCTCCATACAGTCGTCCTCAGGGCTGGGGAGATAGCTCAGTGGCATAAGCACCTGGCAGCAAACACAAGGTCTCAAGTTCAATCCCTGGTACAAAAAAAAATATTCTCTATATAGTCATCCTCTTTAGCCATGAAGGTTTCAAAAGATCTGGTAATATCCAAAACTGTGGCTAGCACTGAATACACATACATGCCCAGACACACACACAACTTTCCCCATACACTTATACATATGTAACGTTCAATTAAGGGCCCATGAGATAGCTCAGCAAAATAATCACTCGCTTAGGCTTGCACATGGACCAGAGTTCAATACAAGAACCTCAGACACACCTTGCCTACCCCAAAACCAGGCATGGTGAGTCATGCCTGTAATCCCAGCATTGGGGAGGCTGAGACAGGAAGATCACTACAAGTCCAAGCTGCATAGTGAGACAGTGTGCCAAATAAATAAATAATTTTGAAATAGAGTATGAGATTAATAGCAACAACTAATGATAATAATGGAAAACTTACAATAATATACTGTCAAAAACATGAATGTTCTCTTTCAGAATTGTTCATCATACTATGATTTGTTTATCTTTCCTTACTCAGTTGGAAACTTACTTTCAGTTAAGTGTTTCACTTAAAGGAAAAGTGCTTCACTTTATAATTTCTCACTGGCACGTGTGTGTCCACAGCATTACTATGCTTGTGCTTTGGGGGATTCTTAAGCTTTAGTTGAGTTATTTGAATAAATAACTGTGAGACTGAGAATGACCATCTGCTGGGACAACTGCTAAGTGCCCACTGACGAGCACATGGTTGGATGTACCAGATAAAGGAATGGCGCAAGAGCTCATAGTGATACTCAGAAGAGTGACCAATTTAATACTTATTAGTCTTTAGTTCTAAAACTTTTCATTTAATATTTTCAGGCCATAGTTGACTGAGGATAACTTAAACTGTGGAAAGTAAAACTAAAAATAGGAGATAACTATTTTTCCCCTCATACTAATTTTAAGATCCAGAGGACAGTGATATATATATATATATATATATATATATATATATATATATATATATATATATGCATTATTTGTGTTTTTACTGATCTTTGGACCAATTTGCAGATAGGAGGTATGTGGTAAAAGATATTGAATGTACAATCCAAAAACTAAAAATTAGAATAGTCAGAAAGCATTCTAGAAGCCTTTTTCCCTCATTTAATTAATTAGTCTCACCTGTTCCACAAAGTTCTTCTAAACTAATCAAAAAATTTAGAATTAAGGTTCGATTTGAGTTAGCATACAGTCTCCGTGATGCACACATTAAACACCTGTCCTTGTATGACTTAAAACTCTTTGGTTATTCACAACAGAAACAGAGTCATGATTAAATAAGAAGAATATTCAAAACCACTAAAGACTGTAGAGCAGGGCCTCCAACACTACCAGAAACACCCTCGCCTCTCTTCTCCAATCCCCTTTATAAAGACACAGTTTTCATCTCTAGCTCCCTATTCATCATCTCCTTCAAATAACCATATGAGGGGAAAATACAGTGACCAATAGGTGTCTAGTTTACATATCACAGGCACAGTCAACCAGAGACAGACCTTGATCCTTACTCCAAATTTCCTAAGGAAAGGCTCTGGTAGACACAGCTTGAGCCTTCTGATAGCCCCTCAACTATGATCAGAGAAACAGTGTAGGTAAAATCATGGTTGTCTCGATACTAATGAGGAGAAAATTTGATGAGAGTGATTTCCCAAGGGGAAAAATGTCAGAACCAGATGAAAAAAAATCCTTCAGGGAAAATACCTATGCCCATACACTCAATTACCTGATCTCTGAATCCTAATTAAGAAGCTCAAGTCCCAAGAACTTATGTCTCACAAACAGAAGTGCTCAGATGCTAGCTATTATTATTTCAAATTAAAGATAAATGCTAGTAAATGTGCTAACTGTGGACTAATATTCAGTGAATATTTAAACAAAAATTACTACTACAGTAAGTCACATTGCCATCAATCCCCTTCAAAATAATCTCTCACTTCCAGCACACTTATTCCATCATTCTTGCCACTCTCAACAGCAGTTTGGAGGTCTCACTCCATGACTTCAGGAGATGTGATAAGAAATGCTATGAAGGCTGCCGCTCAGTGCTATCCAATAGAAAAGCGAGCTCCTGAAACCACGGTGAGTGTCCTTGCCTGTACATCCAACACTGGATGACTGACTCTTCCCAGAGTCAAAGTGACCGTGAAAGGCAAACAATTTTGTATCAATGTGCGACATTGTGGGAACTAAAATAGTACAACTGAAGATATATATGAAGGAGGACTTCCAGTAGCACTTCCTATGGCAAGAATGTGACCAGAAAAATGGGATGAGGGTGAGTTCAAAGTGAGGAGGGATGTTTTGTAGGAGAGTGGTGACAATGTCTTTTACTGTAAAAATTTTCCATTTTAACAATTTACCATAGTTTTCAATCAAACCCACCTGTACTTGATAATAAGCTTAATAAGTAGTCAGAAGAATTTTTTATAATCCTGATTTAATGTTTCAACATTTTATTATGGGGAATAATGTCTTAAAACCTGCCCCTGATTCAGTGTGCTTCTTAGTTTCCTTTTGAAACTAGTTGACTGACTTAATACTCTAGAAAAACCATCGAGATAGAGTCTAATCCTGATATAATTACTAAATTCTCCAGAGAGTTAGATCATTTAAGCAGAGTGGATGTAGCCACAGATAGCAGTCATGGAGTAACATACATAACAGCCACTGTGACATTCTCAAGGCCACATGAGTGAGGCTCAGAAGAGCCCCATAAAATGTCCCAACAACCTAAAAAGAAATTCCAGGCTAAGTAAAGAAATATGTCTTTGACTTTAGTCTTAGGTATGTCAGCATAATAGATTCTACAATGAGCTACAAGAAAAGACATATGATGTTTTCTAATGTGAAAAACTTTAAACAAGAAACAAACTACTCTTTATGACACTGTGCACACCTGAGCAAGGAGATTGTGGAGCCACAGAGGAAAGAGATTGAAGTTCTATAGTGTGCCTGGGGAGAGTCACATGAAGAGAAATCTTTTTCTCAGGCTCTCACAGAGAGCAGTCTGGTCAAGCATTGGCCGTGACTCATCCACATGGATGACACAGACAAAGGAACTACAGAATAATGTACAGGACTACAAGATAAACCCT
>PVKA01027408.1:7501-30705 GCA_004027165.1 Ctenomys sociabilis
ATTGCAGCAAGTTTGAGGCCAGCCTGGGCCACAATAGCAAGTTCAAGGCCAGCCTGTACTATATAGTGAGAATCTGTCTCAAAAAAAAAAATCAGAGGGTGGGGGTGGAGGGAGCTTCTACACAGTATACTAGTAGTTCTACCACATGCAACATACAAAAATGTTTTATATGTTTGGTGAGTGAGGCAGCAGGTGGGGAGCAGAGAGGGTCTCACATTCCAACAGACTTGAGCATCAGAATCCCCCACCACTGGCTGACTTTGCCCAGCCTCAGCACCTCTGCTCCAACTCCTGCTCATTCCACATGGTTGCACCCAGCACCCAGCTATCTCACAAAAGAAAGCAGTCCCCAAGCCAAGCTCTCCACTAGCCCTTCATGTTGAGTGCAATAGCTCCTCCTGCACCAAGGTGGGCTGGGCTCTGCACCACACAATTTCCCAGAAACTTAGGCTGGAGGAGCCTCCAGCATGCAGCACATCCCCATCCTGTGTCAAGAAGAGAACTCAGCAACTTGCCCAGCTAAGATGGTGACACTGAAGCTTTAGCAAGATTACTAAATGCCTCCATTAGTAAAAACATTCACACCAATAGTCCTTCTGAAGAGCTGCCAGCGGGGCCAGATTCCAGATGTGCTAGCCAGGTGAAACAGAAAACAGTCACTGTGATGATCATGCTGAGCTTACACCTTGATGGCTGCTCCATAAGGTCAACACTGGGTGCCCTCCCTGCAGCTGCTTTCCCATGTAGTCTCACAGGGTTGGTTCTGAATCCAGCACTATGGTGTATCATCAACCTCTCTTCCAACTTTCCACACCCAGTCCAAGGAGTAGGATGGCTACTAAAGAAGAGTAAGAGAATATCTGTCTCCTGAAAAAAAAAATCACTCTAATGACAATTCACAGCAAGCCTACAGAACAGTCCTCTGCCCCCTAGCTGCTGTTCAGTCAGGTCTTCTATTCTGCCACCAACACCCATGGTCACCAGCAGCAGTGGCCACTGGAACAAAAGATGACATCTGCATGTGCCATACTGAGGAGGACCTGACTGCTGTCCAGGAACTGTTCCTACCTGGAAGGCAGCACCACTGCAGTTGCTTCCTGCAGCTTTGAGACACAACTCCAGACAGTGCCATCATGTCTGAGAAACAATCACTGTTGCATGCTACTCTTCACCCTACACTTCTTTTGTAACCCATGATGCAAGTACCAGAAGCTGCAGGCCCTGACCTAGGCCCAACGGACCAAGAACTGCATGTCTGCATGCTGTCAGGACTGATCAGAGACACTCACTCCCCACAAGACCTGATTCAAGTACTACATAGATGGTGGTGCCTTTTGCCAAGTCAAAGAAGCTGTCAAGCGTTTTCTGCAAGACACTATGGTTGGCACTTCTTATAAGTCATGGAACCCAGAAAGTTGAAGTCAACCTGTAAAGAGCTCATATTATAGCTTTTGATCTCAGATGTGACAAGAAGCAAGAGTCTGCAGCACTTTGTATTATGACCTTGGGGCCAGATTTCCCATCAGGCCTCCATTACTGTGTATTGCTCAGGAAGGCCAGGGTGAAGTTGGCAATGTCTGCATGAAGATTAGGACTTAGCTGTGCTAAAATACTACACAGTTTAGTAGCTAAATCTGAAACTGGGAAGAGACCTAAGAATCTCTCAGGAATTCATTGTACTTTCTACCTCGTGGGTAGCAAGATGCATCTGTGCTCAATTTTCACATTACTGTGGCCTTACAGAATGGATTGAGATTTTATTTCTGCACTTTCTTAACAAAGATAAGTCTCACATGGGTATAACTGGGTAGAAGTGAGCAATGACATTATTGCCATTAATAGGCGGTAAACAAGTTAGATTAACTACCAGAGACTATAATTTTGACTGGACACCAGCAGGAATTTAAAGTAAAACTAGTGGTAATAATTTTCTTAAAATAAATAAATAAGCAAGCTAAGTATGGTGCAATTGTAGCAGGCAGAGGCAGGAGGATTATTGGAAGTCAAGACCAGCCTAGCCTCCAAAGTAAGCCTGAACTGCACAGTGAGACCCTGTCTTAAAAAGACAAAAAAAAAAAAAATTTTTTTTGAAGCCCACCTGAGCTACATATGTAGCAGATATTGTCTCTGGAGGGGAGGGGAGAGAGAAAAAGGGAGGGGAGCAAGTGTACAGGAAACTATGAGTTAGATGTGACCACTTGAGGGGACCCTACTACAAACAACTTTGTACACAGAGTAAAACTATTCTACAATGATGCTCATAACATCCAACATTTTGAACATTATTCCTGTCCAAAATCTTATTACATAGGGGCTGGGGATTTGGCTCAGTGGTAGAATGCTTGCCTAGCAAGCTGGAAGTCCTAGGTTCAGTCCTTGGCACCAAAAACAGAAAACAAACTTCCCCTAAAAAAAAAAATAAAATAAAAAACCTCCCCCAAAATCTTATTACACAGTAGGTATCAATAAATTTTAAAATTTGAATTCTCTTGTTGCTCAAAGGAAGTCTTTTTCTTCCATTTTCTTACAGCATTTCTTTGAAAAAACTAGTGTTTTAGCCATTCCTGTGTCCTTTTGTATATACAGATCTTTTAAAAGATCAATAAGCTAATTCTAGCTAGGATAAAACTCAGATCTGTTCTTCTGAGGGGCCTGAGCCCATTTTTTAAATGTAAACATCAAGGAAAATAATGCACCATCTCCCTGTCAAAAAAATTTATTTTAGATACTCCCCTGTCTATCACAGGAATACAAAATGTCTTATTTTTCCTTTAGATAAAGACAATTAAGTAGCATAGACTATCCTTCCACCTAAATCTGAGATGAACTAGAATTGCACATATAACAAATGGTGCTCAGGCCACGGAGATGGCTCAGTGGAATAAGCATTTCTCTGGCAAGCTCAAGGGCCACCAAAAAACAAAAAAATAAATAACAAATGGTGCTCAGAATATTCTCTTTTTTTAAAAAATGTATTTGGTACAGGGTCTCACTGCACAACTACACAGCTCAAACTCATAGTGATCCCCCTGTTTTCAGACTCCCCAGCACTGGGATTACAGGTGCGCACCACCATGTCTGGATTCCATTACCAGCTCAGCACACTTAAGGGTGGGCCAGTGCAAAATACAGTACTAAGGATCAAACCCTGGTCCCTGAGCTTGTCTAAGCAGGTGCTTAGTCTGCTGGGTGCTCAGAATATTCTTACAGGAAGACAAATCCTCAATAATCTTGAGAGGGGCTGGGGAGCTGGCTCAGTAGAGTAAGTGCTTCCCTGGCAAGTGCAAGGGTCTGAGTTCAATCCCTAGTTCTGAAAAAAAAAAAAATAATAATAATAATAATAATAATAATAATAATAATCTTGAGATTATGTATGCAATGGGCTGTTTTTGTTTGGCTGCATATAAAAGGAGGACTTTCTGGTATATATAATCCAGAAAGTATGCTTTAGTGGTTGTTATTCAATAATAAAACAGGGAAACACAAATCAAAACTACAATGAGATTCCATCTCGAGCCAGTCAGAATAGCAAGTATCAATAATACAAAAATAAGAACTCAGAATAACAATCATGAATAATACAAAAATAAGGTCTGGGCATGGTAATACATGCCTGTGGTCCCAGCACTCAGCAGGCTAAGGCAGAAAGATTGCCATGAGTTTGAGGCCAGCCTGGTCTACATAGCAAGACCAAATCTCAAAAAAAAAACAAAACAAAACAAAACAAAAAAAAAACCCCTAAAAAAAAAGAAAATCAAACATAAAAAGTTCAATAAATGCTGGTGAGGACTGGGGATAGGGATCACTTACACTGCTGGTGGGGATGTAAATTAGTACAGCCACTAAGAAAACCAATATGCCAGTTCCTCAAAACAGCCAGGCATGGTGGCGTATGCCTGTAATCCCAGCATTCGGGAGGCTGAGGCAGGAGGATTGTTGTGAGTTCGAGACCAGCTTGAGCTACAAAGTGAGCTTAGGGCAGCCTGAACTGCACAGTGAGACCCTGTCTTAAAAAGACAAAACAAAAAACAAAAAACACTAAAGACAGCGTTACCTTTTGATCCAGCTATACCATTCCTTTGTATATACCCAAAAAATTAAAGGCAGCAAACCACAGGGATACCTGTATACCTTTGTTTATTACAACACAATATATAATAGCCAAGAATGTGGAACCAGCCTAGATTCCCATCAACAGATGAATGGGTAAAGAAAATGTAGTATACATATAAATTATTCAGCTATAAAAAAAAGAATAAAATTTTGTCATTTGCAGACAAAGGGACAGATTTCAAAATTAGGTAGAGTGAAATAAACTAAACTCAGAAAGACAAATATCATATGTTCTCCCTAATATATGGAATTCAAAAAAGATGACAAAAAAGAAGACGAAAGATGGGCTGGGGATATAGTTCAACAGTACAGCACCTGCCTGGCAAGTATGAGGTCCTGAGTTCAATTTCTGGTACAGCAACAACAAAAATAAAAAGAAGAGTATCAGATAAGAGAAAAAGAATAAGGAAAAGGTATAAAAGCAGAGAATGGGGAATGAATATGATCAAAATACATTATACAGATTAAAACTTTCCAAAAATGTGAAAGGGGGGAGAACAAGGAAGATGAAGGGGAATTTTTTTTTTTCTTGGTCTTTTTGAGACAGGATCTCACTATGCAGTTCAGGCTAGCCCTGAACTTGCTTTGTAGCCCAGGCTGGTCTCAAACTCACAAGGATCCTCTTGCTTCAGCCTCTTGAGTGCTGGGATTACAGTTTCATGCCACCACACCTAGCTGGGGGGGTATAATGAAAGTATATTATGTGCATGTACAAATCTGGCAAAATAAAACCCATTCATGTTTCTTTATTTGGTACAGGGTCTCACCACACAGCTCAGCTCAGACTGTACTCATAGTGATCCTCCTGTCTCAGCCTCTCCAGCACTGGGCTTATAGGCCTGCGCCACCATACCTGGTTTCGGAACAGTAAGGCACATAATGGAACTGGGGTCCTCACACTTGCCAGGCAGGTGCTTAGATGGCCAAGCTAAGCAATTAAATGGCCAAGCTAAGCACTCTCCCCAACACCCCCATTCATCTATATAACCAATATGCATTATTTAAAAATTATGGGAAATAATAGGATCATTTTCTAGGTTGGCAGCAAACTGCATCTTTTTTTTTTTTATTTTCCTCCACAAATATATCGATTATTCTATATCTTGGGCCACATCATGACTGCTTTCCCCACATGGAAGGCTCCCTCAAAACAAGAAAATAAGCCCTGTATGGTAGCACACATCTGTAACTGCAGAATTCTGGGACAGCGAGGCAGGAAGACTGCAACTTCAAGCCCAGCCCAGGCAACTCAGCAAGATCCTGGATCACACCAGAGAGATAGTTCAGTAGAATAAGTGCCCTCCTGGCAAGCACAGAGTCCTGAGTTCAATCCCCAGTTCCACAAAAAAAAAAAAAAAAAAGTTTAAACATTGCATGGCTTTTCTTGGGCCAGGGAGATAGCTCAGTAGAATAAGCCAAGGTCCTGAGTTCAATCCCCAATACCGCAAAAAAAGATCCTGGATCAAATTTAACAACAAAAATAACAAAGGTCTGAGGACAAATATCTGGGTCAATATGCAGTGTCTTAGGAGGGGAGGAGAAGGGAAAAATTCTTCCCATATAAAAGTTTCTCGAGGGGCCAGGGAGATGGCTCAGTGGAATAAGTGCTTCCCTGGCAAGTGCAAGGGCCTGAGTTCAATCCCCAGTTCTACAGAAAAAAAAAAAGTTTCTTGAGACAGCCCATTATTGTCATCTGAGTGTCCCCTTCTCCCATATAATTGCCTGTGTGGCACCTCCATGTGGATTATTTCAAAGATAACTTATTCAAAACTCAACTCAGTCTCCCCCCAGGGCTACCTATCACAGATGGTAGGTCAGAAAATAGTATGCTCAGATAACATGTTCCCTTCTCACTTAGAACCAACCTGCCACCAAACTCTGTTCAACATACATCTTAAATAACTCTCAAATCCATGACTTCTGCTACCAGGGAAGAGCCAAAATGATCCTTCACAAACACAGATCTGGTAGTCCTACTCCAAATGCCAAGCTTCTATAAACCCACCACATTCCTGAGGATAAACCCTGAGTGCTTGGCACAGCTTATAAAGCTTGCAGTCTGACTCCTATCTTCCTTTACAACCTGTCTCCCCATTACTCTCTCCCTTTCTCCCTCCTCCAACCCCAACTGGGAGCTTACGCTCCATGATTATTTGCTTACCATTGCATTCCTAGCACATGATAAATAATAAACATTTAGCACATGCTTAATAAATGTATACACTCAACAATAATGTTGATAAAGAAACTATAGCATTTTAAGTGGGAGGCAAGTGAAACATTAACTAGATTATGTATCATGGACGGGTAGTGGAGAGAAAGAGTATGTCTTTTTCTCGTTTGCATAAGGTAGTTAACAAGCCTTGCACTGTAATGGAACCTAGAATCATGTCCCTTAAATTAACTTACAAAGCAGGGAGAAAAATGATAAAATATAATATTGGCACTCTACATTGGTTTTGCTTTGCACATCCATCCCCAATTCTCTCCTGTGGGCAACCACACATTTGAAGATGGGAAACAGGGCTCTAAGACAGAGCTGGAAAATAGTTGTATGCTGTGCAGTTGTTATGTTCGATGAAGCAAATAAACCAACATGGGGAAGCCATATTGCTCTTAGGATAAGATCTCTATCTACACTTGGCATTGATCCCACATTCTCTAACCTTTGGCCACACTGCTCTTTTCCAAGTCGTGAAGACTTACACATGACTTTCCCCCACGCTAGTAGCTCTTTGCCTAATTTAATTCGAACTCAGTCCTTGTGGTTTCAGCTAAATATTTTCTCAAGAAAGTCTTCCATGTCTCTCTGCTCTCTTCTGACAGTGACCCCATTGTGTTCTCAGCACCCTCTGCCATATACCACAAGTGTAATAATCATTTTTAATGATCAATAGATAATTACTATTTTGATGTACTTTTTTTGAGGGGAGGGGTACCAGGAATCAAACTCAGGACCCCTCACTTACCAGACAGGCACTGTGCCACTGAGCTAAATCCCCAACCCTGATAATTAGTATCATTTACTCCTTATCTCCCTTGCTAAATTAATAAACAACTAGAGAACAAGAGCTAGATCTGTTTCGATCATCACTGTATTCCCAAACATCTAGCACACTGCTGGTACACAGCAGTGATAATAATAAATACGTTGCTAGCTCCATCCCGGGTATAAGCTTCTAACCATCACAACTCATTTCTTTCTCTATAAATGAAGACAGTAACTCTTTGCAAGGAATGAGTAATCCATAAAGTACTTAGTACAGTGCCTAAAATACAGCAAATGCTCGATGAATATTAATTATTACAAGTTGAGCATCCAAAATCTAAAATTCCAAAATGCTTTCTGAGTACCAATAGGACACCACAGGTAGAAAATTCCACCTCTGACCTCACATGACAGGCTAGTCAAAATGCACATGTACTAAAAATACTATATAATCTTTATTTCAGGCCATGTATACAAGGTGTACATACAGAAATATAAAAGACTGCTGTGTTTAGACTTAGGTACCATTCCCCAGATATCTCATTACAATATGTACATATACCAAAATTTGAGTATCTGAACTACAAATCCAAAAACATTTATGGTCCCACTTCAAATAAAAGATATTCAACCTGTGAAAAAAAGGACATAAATATCATAGGGAAAGCACACTCCAGATCCTTGACTAGCTCCCTTTATACAAATACAGTATTACAAATTTGAGTACAACAAATATAAATATAAATATATATATTTAAATATAGTGTTGAGAGAATTGTTTTACCCAATCAGAAAAAATCCAGAGGTGGGGCAGATTATGATTACTTTGATAGGTTTTCAACTTAATAGTTCTAAGGTGGCTGTCTTCCATCTACTGGTTTATGTTCAGGTTGATTATTTTTTAGTACAGGGTCTCATTATGCAGACTGGACTTGTAGTGATCATCCTGTTTTCAGCCTCCCAAGCGCTGGGACTACAGGTGTGCACCACCAAGTCCAGTCTCAATTGCCATCTCAATTAGCCCCAGGGACAGAGCCAGCAGAGCATGCTGGGGATCAAACCCATGCCACTGCACTTTTGTGTGTGTGAGTGTCTTGTTTTTTTCTTGAGCTTACTTTGTAGCCCAGGCTGGTCTTGAACCATGCCCGGCAGGCTGATTTCCTTTTTGACAGTAGATGGCTTATAACTGAGGGCCACACATAGTGGCACATGCCTGTAATCCCAGCACTTGGGAGGGCAGCCTGGGCTACACAGTGAGTTCAAGCCCATCCTGAACTATACGGCAAGATCCTGTCTAATAATAATAATAATGATAGAAGAAGAGGAGGAAGAGGAACTGGAGCTATCAATATTAGTGAACTGAAGTCTTCAACTTCACTCTGAATAGATAGGTCATTTGCCTACCCTAGAATCACCAGTGTACAGGCATAAAATATAGTATGTGATCTCAAAGTACCACCAAACATTGCAACAGAAAAAAATTAACAAATTAGGTAATTTTATTTTCTAAAAGTCTTTTAGTAGAATATAATTTATGTTCCTCAATTTTTATTATACAAACCCTGAGAAACCTTCCTAAGAGTACATAACCTTCAATCATCTTAAGTTTGTCTGCTTGTTTGCAGTGCCCAGGATTAAACTCAGGACGTTCCCCCCAAGCTACCTCCCTAGTCCTATTTTCATTCATTCATTCATTCATTCATTCATTCATTGA
Organism: Ctenomys sociabilis; assembly: GCA_004027165.1. Classification (NCBI taxonomy): domain Eukaryota; kingdom Metazoa; phylum Chordata; class Mammalia; order Rodentia; family Ctenomyidae; genus Ctenomys; species Ctenomys sociabilis. The sequence continues at coordinate 16,318 of PVKA01027408.1, forward strand.
GGCAGGGTGTTGCTAAGTCACTGAGTAGCCCAGGAAAGTCAGAACCAAATGATGGCCTTCTAGCTCAGCCTCGGAGTTCTGAGTTTACAGGTATGTACGACCATGCCCAACTAACTGTTAATTCTTTAACTTCTTAAACTTTCAACTTTTTTTCGTTACCAGAATGCAACCTCCAGAGAATTCCAGCAGAAAAGAGGTCCATCAGTCAGTCTCACTAGTCACACCTTAGCAGTACATAGTCTTGACCCTTTAAACTTTCAGCTCCTCTGGCTCCAGTGATAGGTCTCAAGAGAAAGATGAAGCACCATCTTGGGGGAAAGTTTGGGGCCTCCATAGGTTGATTATGTTATGGTAAGGCTCCAGACTATACTTTTCTGAGATAAGGCTTCATTATGTTGCCCAGGCTAGCAACAAATAATTCAGTTGTCTGTGGAGTAGTTGGATTACAGATGCATACCAAGTCTCGCTTTGGGGTAGGGAGCAGAACTCAGGTCATCCTACATGTTAAGCACATGCTCTGCACTGAGCTACACTCCCCTTTAATCTTTTCTCTTTTTTTTTGTCGGTACCAGGGATCAAACTCAAGACCTTATACATGCCAGGCAGGCACTTACATCACTGAGCTATATCCCTGACCCCCTCTTCTTTCTTTAAATCAGGAATTGAAACCAGGAGCCTCACACTTGCCATGCAGGCATGTCTTTTTAAAATTCCCACCGAGGCAAGGCCTGGTCAGCCCTGTGATCCCCCCCAAAAAAAGTCCCAAAGGCAACTTTTTGTATCTGAATAAGCATAGGTTTTACCAAAAGGCTTGATTATAAAAGCCTGCCTCCCTAAATTTGTTGCTAGTAGGTTAGTTTCTGTAATTGTTCTGAAAACATATGGTAATATTAACAACTTTGTTGTGGTGAGAAGAAAGATATCTAAAACACCCAGTCTAGTGGCTGTTCACAAAACTTAAGTCACTCTTGTTGTCTTCCTAAAAAGTGGATCTTTTTGCTAATTCGGGCAGGTGCTTCTGCTGAGCTCTCTCCCCAGCCAGTTTTTGCTAATTCAAATTCTGTGCAATCAAGCTAAATACTGCCTTTCCACCTGCCACTTCTCTAGAAACTGGTTTTTTCTCTCCTATGCAGGCTGGATGATGTGAAAAGCATTTATTGGCAATTCCCCTCAGAAAATCAAGCATTATGCTCACTATACACATGTGAATAGGAAGCCCAAAAGTTACTTTAAAAGTATTCAGGTGTAGTAACAAGTCTGAGGTCCCAGCCACTCAGGAGGCTAAGGCAAGAGAATAGCTTCAACTTGGAGTTCTGGTCAACAGACAATAGACTGAGAGACCCCGCAAGGTGTGGGGATGTATTTGTCACCTCTCAAAACTCTACACCGCCAAAGGCTTGGAAACTGGAAGGGAATTACATGGATATTCTTAGTTGCGCACCCATTACATGCCAACCACTAGCCAAATCAGTTACAAATGCAATTTCATTCACACCTCACCACAGCCTGAAGGATGGGTCACAGCTGAAGAAACAAGACTTTAAGAGCTTAAAACGTTCCCGGAAAAAAAAAAAAAAAAAAAAAAAAAAAAAAAAAAAAAAAAAAAAAAAAAATTCGCTCAAAGTCGTACTGCTAAGGAGCAGCAGAGCAACTTTCCCCAACCTTCTGAAAATTCAAATGGCCTTCGCTACTTCTAACACTCGTTGGCAGGCTCAGGTGCCACCGGTTCCATCGCTCCTACCTTTGATCACTCTAGTACTCCACGCTACAGCGACTGCGAAACGTCCGTGCAGACTTGGGAAAACGCGCCCTTGGTCCCAGTGGCCTTTCGCAAACACCGCCTGGCGCACACTACCACACGCATTTCTACTAAAACCCTGCCAAGAACTCCGAAACAAGTAGGGGGTCCTCAGAATACACCAGGATTCGGGCGCTAGAGCCTTGTCTAAGCTGAGCCGGGACTTCCCTCAAAGTCATCTGGGGACAGGAGCGCCCCTCAGAGCCCACGCGACCTCGGTTCAGTCCCCCTGCCGCTTCCCTCCCTTCACCTAGGCAAAGCTTTACTCTAGTCTGTATACACCGCACGCCGAAGTGCTAGGCCAGGCCCTACACCTCTCACTTCCGGAGGCTCTTTCTTCCCCAAACCAAACCTGGTTGCCCGAGAGACCATGATCAGCCAACTTCATCCTCCCGCCTCGGAAATGACCTAAATCCAACCGATTATTCTCGTCCAATCACAGCCTTTGGAATGCGCATGCGCACCGGGTGTGCTTGCCTTGCGGTAGATTGGATTCTTGTCTTCCGGTTAAGCACCTTGGGTTCTCCTTCCGGAGGAAAATGCAGATGCTTGAGGTTTCGGTTCCGAGCGCTTCTAGGGAAGAGCAAAATTGGGTGATTTTTTTTTTTTTAAACAAAGTCATATTAATAAGAGCATCGTAATACTGGCGCAAAGATAAAAAAAAAAAAAAGAATAAGTAGGTATTGCAAGGCAAAGAGGAAAGGTATTTCAATAAATAATGGTCGGTCAATGGAATGTGTAGATTGAAAGGAAAGTGAATCTGACTGCTACCTGTACAGCATAATTACTCAAAATGGATCGCCGACATAGACGTAACAAACACAACTCTAGACAATAACTAGCAGAATTGTCCATAAAAGAAAAAATGCTTCTCAGGAGACCAAACAGCACCAACTCTAAATTTCATCATGATAAATTGGTTGTAGTTAAACCTAAGACATCAAAAGCCCATTAAGAGCATGAAAAAACAAGCAATAGCGCAGAGTAGATATTTCTAAAATGTATACCTGCAAATGACTTATTCTGAACATATAATTCTTGAAAAATAAAAATTGTAAAAGATCTGGAGTGAGAAAAGAAACGTGGAAAGAAGTTGTTGAGAAAGTGAGGACATTCATGTGGCTGTTTAATTAAAAATAAGCTGATGTGGTATGCAATACCTCTAAAAAGGAAAAAGGAAAAGACAGACACTTGTAATCCCAGCACTTGGGAGGCTGAGGCAGGAGGATCACCACATGCTCAAGACCAGCCTGGGCTAAGTAGTTAGTTCATGACCAGCCTGAACTGTATAGTAAGACTCTCCCTGCTTCAAAAAACAATAAAGTTTAAAGTCTGTTCCGCAGACACATTAACCATATCCCACGTGTTCAATTCTGTGAATACAACAAATGTTCATTACAGATGTAGAACATTTCTGTTACTGAAGGAAATTTATATACCAGTTAAACTAGGTCACAGTGAAAGCATATTAACCTTCATAAACAGCCTTTCAGCAAGCCATTTGTAGGAAATACTTCTACTCCCATTAAAGGCATCTGTCCTCTTCTGTTCTCTGTTGCTATATCAGAACCTCAGAGACTTGGTACTTTGTAAACAACCGCAGTTTATGTAGCTGATAGCAGGAGGCTGGGAAGTCCAAGAGCAAGGTGCTGGCAGATGGGGTGGGGGTGGGGATTAAGCAATGTCATCTCAGGCAAAAGATGCAAAAGCAAGAGATCTTGAGGGCAATAGAAAGCCAAACTCACTTTTACAAGAACCCACTAAGTGGCATTGATTACTTCTTTAATAGTCCCACCTGTCAATACTGCTGCATTAAGGATTGAATTTCCAACACATGAATTTTGTAAGTCTCATTCAAACCTTGGCAATATCCATGTCTGAAGCCATGTCAAACAGAAAATCATGACTCTTTGATACTGGCTTTTCAACATAGGGAGACCTGACTTAGAAAGCACCTGTTATAGTTATACTTCCTGGATTTTCCAGATATGAGTTGAGGTTATGGGTGCAGCTCTGCAAGCAGGGCACAGTTGTCTCACCTGGTCTAATGAGAAAATTCTGACACTGGGCCCCTCCAAAGCACACACACGCATGAATGCACACACACAATACGCATGCACGTGCATGTGCATGCACATTCCTCCTTCAGGAAAAGTCAGGTGCCTCATGTTGGGATATCAGGAGATCTAAAGCTCTTTGATTCTTGAGGACAACTGTAGCCAGTGGCTCTATTTGGTTTTGCAGTGTGTCTATTGAGGTCTGTGTGTTGGCAAAGTCTCCAGCAATATAACTCAGTGGTACAGAGCCCGCCTGGCAAATGCAAAATTCTGATTTCAATTCCCAGTAGTAAAAAAAAGTACTACTGTCTGAGGCTTTGTAGATATCATTTGACCATCATCTCCCCATTCTTCCTACACCCTAGACTCTGTAATTACCATTCTAATTCCTGCTTCCGTTATTCAAGTTTTTCAGATTCTGCAGATGTGTGAAAATATGAGTTATCTTACTATGCCTTCAAATCATGCAATACAATGTAGTGTTGTTTGCAAAACAATTTCAGGCCGGTCGGGGTGGTGCAGGCCTGTAATCCCAGCACTCTGGAGGCTGAGGCAGGAGGATTATTGTAAGAGACCAGCCTGAGCTACAAAATGAGCTTAAAGCCAGCCTGAACTGCACAGTGAGACCCTGCCTCAAAAAGACAAAAAAAAAAAAAAAAATTTCAGGCTTCATGGAAAAATCTTATTGGGAGTGTCCTCCAAGACTGTGCAGTGATAAGGACATGAGGAATGACATTTTTCTCAGGTAGCATCTCACACAGCCCCTCTGGATGCTGTGATCTCCCATAGCAATAATACCAGAAGTCTACATTTGGAATCCTTTTTAGATATGAAACTAGGGACAGATGCCTTGCAGTTTCCTCAGGGATACTTTGGTGTGGAAAGCAATCCTGGCATTCCAAACTCTTCCAGTAGGTGGCGCATGGCAGGGCATTTTGGCTCCTAAAGGACATCTGTGAGCTGGCCTCTTTAGCTTCCATTTTTCCCCATCACCAGGAGAAAGGACCCCCTCCTTCAGGCTGTACTAAAATTTTATTGTTATTTGAGACAGAGTTTCGCTACATATTTCAGGCTGGCCTTAAATTCGCTATTGTAGCCCACACCTGACCAGTGTGCTGTGTGATCCTACAGAAGAGAGCAACAGGAAAAAAGTAATATGCACATACAAGACAGTATGGGCCTAAGTGGGGTGTGGTGGTGCACGCCTGCAATCCCAACTCTGGGGAGGCTGAGATAGGGTCACTATGAGTCTGAAATGCATAGCAAGACCCTGTAAAAAGTGAATAAAATACTTTTTTAAATTTATTAAAAAAAAGGGACGGGGGATATGGCTCACTGGAATAAGCTCTTCCCTGATACATAGCTGGCCACTATGATGAACACTGTAAAAAATCAGTCCCCAGTTGACAAGCCATTCTGTCTCTGTACTTCCTGCTTGCTTATTCCATAAAGCCTAGACCACCAGAGATCAGATCCCCAATATTCTGAGAATGATCCTGATCAGTGCCTGTCAGCATAAATCGGCCTCTGAATCCTGAGTGTTGTTCTGGTGTTTCTGTTTGCCATTGAAGACTTGGTAAATTGTAAACAGAGTTTCTTTGGAGGTTCCAGCAGGGGAGTATAGCTACTCCTATACCCCCGAGAGAGGAACGATCCTCCTCCATGGGGATGGGAGTCATCTTCTTCCTTCTAACCTGCAGCTTCAGGAGTGAAGCACATGGAGCATTGAGGGAGGAAGGAGACACCGGCCTAGCCATCCAGATCAGCTGAATCAGCCCTGGCTATCGATTGAGTGACAGATGTCGCAGCCAGATTGCCCTCACATCTGGTAAATTGTAAATAGAAGTAGTCTAGTTAGATATTTTGTTGTTGTTTTGCTCATCTCTGCCCCCCCCCACAGGACACATAATTAAACCTAGGGCCTTTGCACTGAGTTATATCCCTAAACCTTAGTTTTCATTTTGAGACAGGGTCTTGCAAAGTGCCTAAATTGCCCAGTCTGGGATTGAACTTTTGATCTTCCTGCTTCAGCCTCCCAGAATACCAGGGTTCCAGGCCTGTGCCATGGTACCTGCCTAGTTAGTTAGACACACTGCTGCAACTTTAATTTTAGGATCTCCAACTTGTGCTTCTTCCTTTCCTGAATGAAAATCTCAGAGTACCCCGCCTGTTCTGTAACTGGCCATCTACAAGTTTTTCCCATCAGAGCTAAACCAAAGCCAAGGCCCCTTTCCCAGGTTCTTATAGAGGTGTTTTAGGTTGTTTGGCACAAGCCAATCTTCTTTAAGCTCTCATATAAACTTTGTGTACACTCCACCCCTTGAATGTGTAATGAGTTAACTGAATTTTGTGCTTTAACTGTGGGAAATTACTAGGAGAAACTTGGTGCTTCCTGTTATCTACTCTAAGGAATGTGTTCTTGCTCTCTGCTCAAGGCTGTTTAGCAGTGAATAACTGTGTCATGTTAAGGCAGCGAGCTGAAAAAAACTCCCTCCCTGTCTCCTGTAAGCATAGTCAACTTAAGATGTATCTTATAAAAATATGTGCTTATCACTATACAGTGAAAGACCCTTTAGTTACAGTTTTCAACTGTGTCAAATGAATGTAGTTTTCCATTGTTATATGCTATAAAACAAATTTGCTTACCAAACAGGATGTAATTTTTGTTATATATACCCCTGCTACCTGTGTTCCAGGCCCATCAGTCTTCTCCTGTGTGGGAAATGGCTAACAGACCAGAGCTCAGTAAATAAAAGGCTCTATTCAAATTTTAATTTGATCTTTGATCTGGTTCCTATGCTGAGTGACAGATAACAGGATGTACCTCCACAGTCCCTCCCTGTACACATATCTAGATGGAACATCCCTTTCCTTCACTGGAGAGGCTGTGACACAGCCCAGCTTTTAAAGTTCCCTCAGTAATGCTTTGGAATGAGCAGCTTGGCATTCAGTGCTTCTTTCTTTGGTTCCTGACTGACTTCATTTCAGTATGATTTGGGATTTGATTGGGTAACTATCCAGACAGTGCTTTTAAGGTGACTCCAGTCCCAGGTTTGGTGAGACAAAACAGTTGCTCAGGTGACTTACGAAGAGATACATTTCAGCCACAGATGGGAGCGAATGCCTATAATTTCAGCTACTCAGGAAGCCGAGGTAAGAGGATCTTCAGTTTAGAGGCCAGCCTGATCAATATAGTGAGACTCTGTCTCTGGGATGCAGCTTGGTGGTAGTTTTGTCCCTACTACCTCACACACAAGCACACACATAAAAGCATTTCATTTTTTACTTTCCATTTTCTAGAATAAGTCCATTTGCTTCTAGAGCATGTGTGATGTTCAGGATACTGTGTGAAAACAAGGGGCAGGCAGGCATAGTCCACTCCACAAAAACCTTATGAGCTGAAGGAGAAAAAAAATATGTACAGCCTTATGTGGGACATGAGAAAACCTACTGGAAATTTAAAATAGGGATGGAATATTTAAACAAAGATAAAAAATTAAATAGGGCTAGACATCTAGGGCTGGACATCTAGGAAGGGTCTGTCATAGACTGTTTTCTAAAGTTAATACTGTGGGTTATTTTTTGTGTGTGTGTGAATGCCTGATATTTGAGATCTTCTTTCTCAAAATAAACAAGTCCTTATTAAACCAGAAATTTGGAGCAAAAAAAAAAAAATGACATTAGGCAGAGGTACTTGGAAGCAGAGGTACAGTAACAGCAAGTTCTGGTTGGTGGGGGGAAGAGACTCCCACCTCACCCATAAAAACAGCTGACAACAAAGGGTCCACCTGTCCTCCAGCTTTCTGGAGTCCCCTACCCTGATAATTTCTTGTCAGAGTAGCTATTTCTCCTTTTGCTCTCCTTTTCCTCTTTACAAATAAAATGTTTTCCTTTCCTTAAACTCTGTCCCTCCAATTTATTATCGGGTCTGAGGTGCAATCCCAGAGGGCTGGCTGGACAACAGCACAGTGGTGCTTGTCCCTCATATGCACCATTTGGACAAGTCCATCTGACTCTTAGTGACATTAGCAAGGGCACAAAGGAACACAGAGAAAGGCTTATCCTTTGCTATGGATACTGTGCAAAATGGATGAAGGTGAGAACTGGGAAAGGAAATAGAGTAGGACCTGGGAGGACTTGGACCTTGTTTAGTCTGGAAAAGGATATAGGCTCCAGGTCTATCTACACTGTGTGGTAAGACGACAACATATAGTAGAATGAATTATTGTTCATCAGATGTGGAACTCCACTCTCTATAAGGAGTAGCTATGAGATGTACATGAGCGATAAAATGTGGGCAGAACTGACATGTCACTTGTGATAGAAAATATAGAAATCAAGGGTTGATGACTTTGTAGCGCTGCATGAATCCTGCAAGCTATCCACTGCTCTGTAAACAGCCCTTAATAAACTCATACACTCACCACACTGGTCTTGTTTGGGTTACAGGTCACTCTGAACTGCCGGTGATCCTCTGGAATTGGAGGTAGACATTTACAGAATGCCACCAATACACACAGCGAGTCATTTACAGAAATGATAGGCAAAACAACAACAGCAACACATACACACACACAAAGAAACATTAAGCAGTGCAGGACTGTACTTAGTCTCCCCTTGTAATGTAAGTATTAATCTTCAAAGTCATAGGATTATTCCCCTATAAAGTCAGTCTGAATAATGATCTTATATGAGTTATTTTGAGGTTGTGTAGTGTCCAGAGCTGTTATTGTTGCTGATAACGGTCTCAAAAAATGTAATCCAGTTTATTACTAAATGTAGACAGATGGTGGCAGGCAGATCGGCTGAGGAACAGAAAAATGCCTGCTGGAATTCACTTACATTTTTTTCTCTGATTTCTTTCCCCTTTTCTCCTGGCTCTGTGTGAAAGACACCATCCTCCCTTTTATCCTTCTATGTATTCACCTATCAATCATCTATCTTGGGGTTCCAGGGTCTCTTGCATGCTAGAGAAGCTCTATCTCTGAGCTCCATTCTTAGCCTTTCAGATGTCACCTTTTGGTCACAATGAATTACATGTATTCCCCCTTTCATTTTAAATTAGGAGAGGCGCAAATTTGGCCCTAGTGACAAGGAGGCAGCTTCACCTACAATCCCTTCTTCTGGTTCAGGTGCCTGTGACTTTAAAACTGCCTGATGAGTCTTAAGGACCCAAGTAGCAGAAGACAAAAGGATGACTTTGGCTTGGGGTCTGTCAAGTGGTTTCCCGAGGGAATTGTCTCGTTCCGCGCCTGGACCATCTTGAGTGCAGTGTACGTGATCCTGACTTGAGGGTCTTCCAGCGGGCTGGTCAGATTCCACCAATGCATGAGCAAGAGTCGTAGCTGGGCCAATCAAATTCTGTCGCTAGGGCTTTTGCGTCAAGAGGATCAAGGTCCTGAAAGAAAAAGAAAAAAATGATGTTAGGGTGGGAAAGTTTTCAAAGCTCTAGTCGGTCGTCGTGTGATTCCGCCCATTAGATCCTATACTCTGAATATCTACTTTTTCCTTGCTTTAAAACCCCTGTTAGTGTAGCAGAAATAACTAGGGAGCTTCCTAATCAACATTAGTGTAAAACGACGGTTTCACTTACGCCTCCCTCCAACAAAATACACTTCCCAGAGCCCTTTGCAGGTGGCACCAAAGTAGCTTAGAGGACAACTGTAAACCCAGTAGGTGGCATCCGTTTTCTTCGCTGAGAGGTGCATGTGTCCGTTTTGCCTGTACTCTGGTGGCCTCCTTCATACCCTGTTTTAGGAAATACAGATGCAGTGGGGCTTGTAGTAATCCTCCTGTTTTCAGCCTCCCAAATGCTGGGATTACAGGCATGTGCCAACACGCCCAGTCTCACTGTCTCAGCCAGCTGCGGGGGCGGGCCCAGAAGGGCACTCTGGGGATCGAACCCCTGCCAATGCACTCTGCCTAAGCAGGTTAGCTGCTTTAGTCCCCTGAGCCATCTGGTAGACGTTTCTCAGTCTCTTTCAAGGTGATTGATACCTATTTAGACTCTGATGCCCATCCCTAGGGAAGTACGTGGCTGCATTTGTTCACTCTTTTGTCTTGAGGTCTGGCCCCTGGTGGGAGTGTTTGTCTCTTCCAGAGTTGCAAAGTTTCCTTGTCTTCCATATTGTCTCTCTTTTTTGTTTTTGGCAGAACCGGGATTGAACTCAGGCCGCTGCGCTTGCCAGGCAAGCGCTTATTCTACTGAGCCATCACCCTGTCTCTTGAGGGCCTCACTCTGTTTGACTGCATATAATATTTCTAGCTAATTTAGCTGCTACAACAATTTAGCAGAGAAAGAGCAAAGAAAAAAAGTGTTGGAGTAAGGGAAGTGATGATTCTTGTAGGTCAAATTATTATGTAGAGCTCATCATTTCTGATTGAATAAATCTTTTCTACAAGGCAGCTGTGAGGTCACTAGAGACCCTGCTCTTTGTTATGGGTCACTCAGAATAGGAATCAGATCAGAAGCCAGATTGGAATTTGAAAGAGCCGTTTATGTCTACGGCCATACCCCTGAACGCACCGATCTCGTCTGAAAGAGCCATTGATTAGTGAGCTCAAGGTCGCCAGTCTGGGAACCGGGATGGCACCTAGCCTGGGAAGCAAGGAGCTTTTAAAATGAAAGTCACATGACTAAGGGGTCTTTCACAGTTCTGCAATATTGCAGAACTTGCCCATTTGGGAGCTTGTTGAGCAAACGTTTTTTACAAGATACATCTTAATCTAAGTATGTTTATAAGAGTTAGATTCAGGAGGGGAGGGAGACAGTTACTCAGTTATTGGTTACTAAACAGCCTTGAACAGAGGATGAGGACACATTCCTTAGAGTAGATAACAGGAAACATAAGGGAAACTGATAGTTTTCCATAGTTACAGCTCAAAATTCACTCTTAAGTGAAATAAATTGGAGAAACATGTGAAAATCACACTGTCTGGTGTGAGAAACTGAAAGTGTAAATAAGAACCAAATACAATAAATATTGTTAAATAGAAATTGTTCAAAAGTAAGAGAATGAGGGGATAAAAAATGAGAAAAGAAGGATAAAATGGAAACATAACTTGGTAAATAAGGAGGCAAAAAGGGATTGAAGAGTTAGAAATGGGAATAAAAGAAAAAGTAAGGTATATAAAGTACAGGTGCAGCCAGGTGTGGTAGTGCACATCTGTAATCCAAGTACCCAGGAGGCTGAGGCAGAAGGATCACTGAGAGTTCAAGACCTGCCTAGGCTACAAAATGAGCTGAAGGCCAGTCTGAACAGCATAGTGAGACATTGTCTCAGAGAGAGAGAGAGAAAGAGAGAGAGGGAGAATAAAAATAAAGCACAAGTACAAATTCTCTCTGATGAATGTGATCATTATGTATATCTAAATTGTACCAATAAATTTAATAATCAGTTTTAGCCATGCCAGCCCTACCCCCAGGGCACGCTGAGATGGCAGTTGAGACTGGGCATAGTGGCACACCCCTGTAATCCCAGCTTTTGGGAAGCTGTAGGCAGGTGGATCACTACAAGTCAGATCTAGTAGTGAGACCCTGAACACCCTGTAGACCTTTCCATAAAAAATACAAAGAAAAAAATTAAATGAGCAACTAAAATGAACAGAAGTTCACATGGCTCATAAATACATGAAAAATGTTCAACATTGCTGGCCATTAGAGAAATGAAAATGAAAACAATAATGAATTTTCATCTTATTCCCCCCAAAAAATGGCAATCATGAAGAAATCTAATAGTAACAAATGCTGTGGTAAAAAAGGAACCCTGCTGTACTAGTGGGAATGTAAACTAGTACAACCACTGTGGAACTTAGTATAGAGAGTCTTTACAAAACTAAAAGCAGATATTCTATTTGACCCAACTATTGTCCTACTATGTATGTTTGTATAGAATTAAAGAGGGCTGGGGAGATAGCTCAGTAGAACAAACGCTTGTCTGGCAAGCACAAGGGCCCATGTTCAATCCCCAGTTCTGCAAAAAAAAAAAAAAAAAAAAAAAAAAAAAAAAAAAAAAAAAAAAAAAAAAAAAAAAAAAAAAAAAAAAAAAAAAAGAGTTAAAAAAAAAAACTGTATTGCAGTAACATATTCATATGTATAATTGTCACGCACAATTCCTAATAGAAAAATATTGAAAGCAGCCTATATGCCAATCAACAGATGAAGTGATAAAGGAACTGTGGTATCTATACCCAGTGGAGCACTACTTTGCTATAAAGGATAAATTTGGGTCACTTGTAGGAAAATGGATGCACTTTGAAACCGTAATGTTAAGTGAAATAAATCAGATATGAGCTTACATGCACAATTTCTCTTATATGAGAAACCCAAACTGGGGAGAAATTAAAGAACAAAATAAAAGATGAATAGAGATAAATGATAGGTTTTGACGGTGTCACAGCAGACAAACAGAAGGAAAAAGGGAAAGGGGCTTCATTGTCTTGGAGGACACAGAGAATTTGGGAAGATAAAGACTCTAGACTGGAGCAAAGGGAGGCAGAGGCTTTTATGGTCTTTTGCCAAGGGTGGGGATTGGGGAGGATGTTTAGATACACCTGAGGAGTTGACTGGGGCCTTCAGCCATGGCGGGAAAGGTAAAAGGAAATTGCACCCCGGGCTGAGTTGGAGAAGAAGCAGGGAGGTGGTCTCTGGGAAGATAAATGTTGTTTTAAGGGCTTCAGCCATATTGAATGACCACCATAATATTTCAGCAACTCTTAACTAGGGCGATAGCCTATCAATAGGTAAAGAACAAAATAAAAATTAAAAAAAAGATCATTTGTTTTTCATAAATATACATAGTAGGACAATAGCTGGGTTAAACAGAATATCTGTTTTTAATTTTGTGAAATAAGGAAATAGATCTTTATGCACATGGGGAAAGGACCAAAAGATGGAGCCATGTGGAACTGGAAGGAGAGAGGGGGACTTAAAAGGAATGAAGAGGCAGAACCTTGTCGTTCTCCACTAACCAGGATGAGCAAGTGCCTCTGCCCCAGGAAAAGAAGAAGGAGTGACAATGAAAAAAGTAACCATCTCCTCCCCATCTCCCAGCAAAAGTAGTAGAAGCCCTGTCTTTCAAGATCCCTGGGACACCAAGTCTTTGGGCAGTGGCAGTGGCAGGAGTAGCAGCAGCAAACCAGCATCCACAGTCCAGACCAGGCCAGTGTGCCAGAGAGCAACTTAAGCCAGGTCATCCCCAGATCCAGTCGCAACACTCCTCAGTCCATGCCTGAGAGGGCTGCACTGTGCCATGGCCCTTATTTCCAACCAACAAATCAGATGCGGAAGGAGGTCCACTTGCACAGCCTGCAGCACCAAGGACAGCTTCTGGCAGGATGCACCAGAAGTTTCTTGCCTTCTGTGAAGGGACAATGCTGTGCAGATTTGATATTTCAACTAGCATTTGTTCTGAAAAATTCACACAAAAAACTCTGTGTGTTGGCTTTTCAGCCTATTTGAAATAACAAGTTAACAGACAATTGTTTACTTGTGGTTCTGCTACACTATTGCAGTTTCAAAGGCTTCGAAGCAATTTTTTTTATAGGATTTTTTTTTTTTTTTTCAGAACCAGGATTGAACTCAGGCCCTTGTGCTTGCAAGAGAATCACTTATTCTACTGAGCCATCTCCCTGGCCCCTTTTGTAGGACTATTTTGAGGGACACTATCCAATCTAGTGGTGTGAGGAAGTTTCATCTGTGTGCCACATCCATAGTGTCTCCAATTCAGACTGATTTCCCACTGGCACTTAGAAATTCTACTTTACTTAAAGGGCCTTTTAAAGATGGGCAATCTTCAATTTTTTTTAAACTAGTGAAGAGAAGGAAGGAAGGAAGGAAGAAAGGAAGGAGGAGGGAAGGAAGGAAGGAAAGAAGGAAAAAAGAAAGAAAGAGAATTAAGATATGTCATGGACATGTACTAATACCCACAATGGAAGTAGTCATTACATTTGCAAGTGTGTACCAATTATAAATTAATTTTAAAATAAAAAAGTATATCTAAATTATACCAATAAATTTAATAATAAAAATTAATGAATAAATAAGATGAATAGATACCAAGAGGAAGAAGTACCAATAGACCATAAACATGAAAAAAAAATTCAACATTGCTGGTCATTAGAGAAATGAAAATTGAAACAATAGTGCGCTTTCCTCTTAAAAAAATCAAAGCTTTCTCCCATCTCGCGCAGTGTTCTACATTCTGCACGCATCTCTGGCGCTCCACAGACGCGCCGATCGCCTCTGAACCCCCGGCTTCTTGCCTCCGCTCTATTACCAAAATGTCGCTTTCTAACAAGCTGACTCTGGACAAGCTGGAACTGAAGGGGAAGCAAGTCGTAATGAGAGTGGATTTCAATGTTCCTATGAAGAATAACCAGATAACCAACAACCAAAGAATCAAGGCTGCTGTCCCAAGCATCAAATTCTGTTTGGACAATGGAGCTAAATCAGTTGTCCTTATGAGCCACCTGGGCCGGCCAGATGGTATACCAATGCCTGACAAGTACTCCTTACAGCCAGTTGCTGTAGAA
>PVKA01027409.1:0-30576 GCA_004027165.1 Ctenomys sociabilis
CCTGCCTTGGTATATATAAAAGAAATGAACTAGAACTCCTACTACAAATTCTAGAAAATAAAGGTCTGGGGGGGACGGTTTTAGAAGAAGAGTTCTTCACACAGTGAAGATTCAACTGGGACACAGGCAAGAGGGATGCTGTGGGTGACTGTGACACTCAAAGACAAGTCATATGCAAGGGGATATCTCCTTTAAAAAAGTCATTGTGAAGAAATCATTTCAGGTTGTATTAGAAGACAGAGGAGCAAAGTAATTTAAGGTTTCACAAGGCCTGAGCTAGCAAGTAGGCAGGTTATACAACATGGAATCATTTGAAGTACGGATCTATCTACCAGGCATAATACAAAGACAACTTGATACACTAACTACGTTTGCTCTCATCATATAATAGGGGCAGCCATGTGAGCACAAATTTTAACAAATATTCATTGGTCTGGATCAATACACTTTTAATGATGCCCTATACTTTTGTAACTGGGCATTCTCCACAGCAATCTCTGAAAATAGGCACACCATCCTGCATATGTAACACAGGAACTCTCAAGACCCTGAAAAGAAAAAGCACACTTGGATACCAAATTAGAATGCAGATTCTCCTTGCAGGGGACATAATCAATAGGAGGTCTCAGTTTTATTTAAGGATCAGTGACAATAACTAGTCTTCAGGAGCTGTAAATCTGATGCTCCGATTCCACAGTAAAATCACCCACTCAAGTTTCTCAGTGGGTCAATTAACAGCTACCTAAATTGGCTACAGACAGCAATAAAAGTGTCTTTCTACCATCAGTGCCCATAGAGTCTATGTGCCTGTATGTTCTGCCTGTAACAAAAATCCTGTTTTTTTTGGACCAGGCTTTAAATTTAAATGCAGCAAGACAAGCACAAATTCCATTACAGCAGATAACTTAAAAATAAAGTGAAAGCCATCTTCCCAGAGACACAGATGACTGCCCTGAGAGGAGCCAACCAGGTGACGCAGAGGCCTCCAGCCTTCCCCTGGCTACATACCTTGGAATTCGTTTCCATGTGGTATTTGGCACAAGCTCGAAGCTGAGTCACCCAAAACTGTTTCTCTTTTGCATCAGCAGCTGAAACAGAAGAAATAAAGAAAGAAACACTTATAGAGATTGTTCCAAAACACATTAAACTTATTTCTATTCCCACCAAAGAGAACAATAGGCTCAGGTACCCAGAGGTACTGGAAAAAGTCAGGGCAAATCAAATGCAGATCAGCATTCTCAAAGGGCCTGAGCTTACACCATGAACCAAATCACAGGCAAGAGTGGTAGCCCTGATACTCCAGCTACTTGAGAGGCTGATGCAGGAGGGCTGCAAGTTCAAAGCCAGTGTAGGTAGCTGAGGCAGTGAGACCCTGCATCAAAATTTTAAACAATGGGATGGGGGTGTAAACTCAGTGGTACAGCACCCTTGGGTTAATCTCCAGCACAAAGGGAACAAAAGGAGGAGAGGAGGGGAAAGAAAAATAAACCACACTGAATCCCACAAACTCCCTCTTTGGGAATATTAAGAATTTATTCTGAGATGTGTTATAAGAACAATTTCACCATTTTTTTTAGCCTCCTCTGAAAGCCATTTCCTGTTAAAGAGGTAGCAGGAAAAGAAATGTGATTATTTTTAAATGCCTCTACCTGATGTGGTTATCAAGAGGATCAGAAGACAGTTTTCAGGACTAAGTTGAATTTCTGTGGTAATATATGTTCTCAAGGATTCATCTGATTCATATGGAGAGAACTACACACCAAAGGCTACCTCACCAAAGGCACAAAACCCCCCAGAATCACCAACGTGCAGGCCAATTCTTCTTGAAGCAGGAGGATTTCAAGTCCCAGTCCAGCCTGGGTGACTGGTGAGGCCCTGCCTCAAAACTATAGAGGGAGAGGAGAGGGGGAGGGGGAGAAAAAGAGGAGGGGCAAAAAGAAGAGAGAAGGGATGGGACAGGGAGAGCTGGGGATATAGCTCAGTGTGAAGGTCCTGGGTTCAACCTTAGCACCACAAAAATAAATACATATATAGATATCATGTCACATAGCAGGTTCTAATAAATTCTAAATTAATTGAACTGTATTAATAACTGCATAAATTTTGTCATATGATATTAACTGTACAAACATTGTCTGTGTGGGAAAAAATAATTCCTATGGAAATTATACTTGTTTTAAAAATAAGCCTAAGTATTATTTGTCAATAAAACCCAACTTCAGTATGAACTTCCAAGAATTCTTAGGCTGGGTCCATTTCTTAAGGAATGGAGATGGCACCTTTCAAATAGTGTAATGGAAATGGGCTGGGGAGATAGCTCAGTGGCTTAAGTGCCTGCCTGGCAAACACAAGGTCCTGAGTTCAATCCCAGATACCAACAAAACAAACAAACAAACAAAAAACAAATATATGAGGGTTTTTCTGGCAGGAGGCCTGTTCCACACTATAAAACCAGGGGAAATTCACTTGCAAAGAAAAAGAAAGCACTCTCCAAAGGCTCAGCAGAGAAAATATTCCCCCAAACTAAACATCCTTGGGGCCACACTCCACCTCCCTGCAGGAAATGAAAACACCTCCAGGAGATAGCAGAGGACAGGCTACAAACATGTGGGACTTACCCTGCCTCCCTCCTACTCAGGTGGGGGCTACATTTAGCAATCATGACTAGCTCATGCAAAAATAATAAAACTTGTATGTTTGCTATCAAGATTACACATTTTATAAAGCTGGGGTTTAATAATCCACAGAATAGCTGGACGTGGTGGTGCAGGCCTGTAATCCCAGCACTCGGGAGGCTGAGGCAGGAGGATTGTTGTGAGTTCGAGACCAGCCTGAGCTACAAAGTGAGTTTAAGGCCAGCCTGAACTGCATAGTGAGACCCTGTCTCAAAAAGACCAAAAAAAAAAAAAAAAAAAAATCCACAGAATATTAACAACTCAATAGCAAGACGAGATGGCTCAACTGCCAAATCAATTGAGTTTTTCTTTTGTGTGGGTCTGTGTATTTCATAAACCACAAGCAGGGGAAAGCGCCATCACATTTTTTGCTTGCCATTGTTTCTTCCCTTAATTTCTTAAGCCATAAACAGCAAACCAAAGCCGAGGACGGTACAAATCTAGCCAGCTGGAATGCATGCTGTATGAAATCTCAAAGGAACATGAATCTCAGCATGTTCTTGAGAAACGAAAAAGCTTTCTTCAACTACAGGCAGTTTTATTTCATACGGTTTTGGATTGTTTTATAGATTCTGAAATAGAATTTGTATAAAAGAGAAAGAAGCCAGCCTGCGCTGTGGCCACGCATTAGAGCCTCGCAGTACAGGGGTGCAACCGCACCAGGTCCTTGGCCTGGTGCTGCGAAGGCAACCGCCTGATGGATAGCGGACAGATGACCCAGGGCCTCCCGTTCCTTTGTCTCATGTAGGCAGTGTCACCAAGAAGGCAGACGCACCCACTGTTCTCCATGTCTAACACGATTCACACGCTCAGGCCTCAGTCAAGAGCACTGATTCGTGAGTGTCTGAGCGTGCATGCACATTTGGATTTTGAATCAGAGACTCCTGCTTGAACAGGCGAACACACCACGTTGCCACAGTCACTGTGCAATGGGCACACCGTGAGTGTCGCACACCCGGACAGTCCTCGTTCCCAAGGACGCAGAAGGGACACTGGCTCTCAGGAGACAGAGAGGAGGGAAGCGTACCACTGGCTAGTCTTGCCACCAGCTCTACAACCACAATGGATTGGCCTTTGAAGAAGAGATCCTGAGCTAAGAGAAGGCTCCAAGCAGGCATGTCCAACCTTCCGACTTGCCTGGACTTCAGAGTGAAGAGGAATTATTACAAATTATGCAACATAGTTAGCATACACGAGGAACTAAACTTTATTTTTGTATGTTATTATAACATAAAAACTATGATAAACCCATGGGGCATGAACTGGACATATCAGAGACTTTGGGGGAAAGAAATAGGGTCCTTAAATGTTTTTTTTTCCCTATAGCAAATTCTCCCAAAAGGTACTGGAATGAAGATTCATATTCTAAGGTCAAAGAAAAATAGACACAGGGGAAGTAATAAAAATCCAGAGGTCCCAAGCCTCAGCCACCTTTACAACTGTTAATTAATTCTTCAGGTAATTAAGACAAGCACTTCCTGATGTGAGCACCACTTCCCCACCCCTGGGGAAGAAGGGCAGTAACTGTCACCACAGAGTTCTCCAAACACAGTGAACTGTTAGTGGTGATTTAAAAGAAAATAATAACTTTTTTAAAACCAAGAGAGCCATCACGACCACACGGGCAGTTGCCAGGAGGGGAACGTACCTCTTAGTTTGTACATCTCTCCACTAGCAGAATACACAACCAGCATGTGGGGAGCTTCGTCGCTCAGGGACACTATAGCTCCAGATAGGGAAAGGGCTCCTCGAGGCTTCTGGTGTTTGCTTTGCTCATTCACAAAATATTGTAGGATGCCAGCCTCAAAATCCAGCACAAAGTACCTGCACAGAGAAAGCACATTATTTATCCTCAAGTTGATATCAGTGATCCAGATTCATGAGTGAGAGACCGAAGGTTCTTCCCATAGCCTTGTAAAAGTCAGTCCAGACAAGGAACCCGTACTGGATTCTTAAGCCAGAATGGATCTTCTAACAGGCCATGGCTCCAGGCCAGGAGCAGTCAGCATTGGGTATAATGCCCGCCACCTAAACATCAGAACGGCAGAGGACTAAGAGAAGCCTTGCCACACAGCCTCTCCTAGAATGGTCCTCCTGGTGTTGCTAGAACAGCCGAGACTTGGCAGGCCCAGGAGAAAGACTTTCATACCCAGGTAACAGCAACATTGGGGCCTCCAGCTTCTCACCAGTAGCACAAGTACTATGAGGAGTCAGAGCACCTGGCATCATGTGCCATGGGCCTGCAGGTGCTTCTGCAGTCACCTGGACACCACTGGGCAAGCTGTTTCATAAAATCATTTGCACAAAGGACCTCCAAGGTCAGAGAAGAGTCACAGATTGCTTTGTAACTAAACGTTCAGCCTACTTATACTTTCTCAAGGTATCACTATGAAGTGTTCTACAAAATTCCTCTTTTCCAGCAGAATGGAAAAGTCTTCAACTGAGACTCAAACTCTTCAAGCCACCTAGACCAGTATAATCCTTGCTGACTTTTCTTCTTCTCACCTTGTGTCCTACCCACATGCCTTTCCTCACCTCCTTCCTGTCACCAACCTGCCTTCAACCACGGTATCTTTAGATGTGCTGCTCCTCCTGAATGGAGCAGTGACTCAAAGTGTAGCCCGCAAATTCTGATGGTCCACACCAACTGATGCTGGTCCACAGCAGCCTTTTGAGACTCTTCTTGTATTTGGCTTTCTTTCACATTCAGCTGCACAATGGGTGGGACTTCTATCACCGGAAAGTTCAGATGTTAAACACTTGGCACGCAGAAGCTATAACTAATGAAACAATCGCAATGCAATCCAGACGAAGTCTTTCACCACAGGCAGATTGAGAAACAGCTGTGTCAGCCTGTGCTATGGATTCCACCTCTTGCCCTGTTAGCGGTCCCAAGCAGACCTAACATTTCTCCTCACAACACCCCATAACTCTCCTTCATGACACTGGCCTCAGGAGAAGTCTCTATTCATGTCACTTACACTTGGTCAGTGTCTAGCTTCCCTGCAGCACCCTATCCTCTGGGGAGGTGGACCCGTGTTCCCTCAGTACTAACAAGGCACTCAACACTTCATTAACTGTTCACTTGCCAAAGGGATGCACGAAGGAAAACAATTGAGTCCATAGTTCCTCACCCATGCTTGGGGGTACCTAGATCGCACAGTGGCCTCAAAGAGGTGCTGCAGAGTATTTCACACCTTCGAGGGACACGTGTAATGCTGAACACAGCCAGACGCTGCCCACACCACTAACTTGGGTCACTTCCACTGATTCAGAACAAGATCTACCACACTCCTTCAATGCCGACAATTTCAGCAGTGCTGCAGCAAAGTCACGCCAAGGGCTCCAAGGGGTGGCACACGCACCTCAAGTGCATGAGGCCCTGGGCTTAATACACAGCATGCTGACAGTCACACACATACAAGCTGAACAGAAAGCAACATTGTCTCAGGATTTCAAGATTTTTGAAACTGCACAATACCTGTAAGTGCACAAATTTCATCCTTTCAACTGATTTTTTTTCAATTAAATACTGAGTAGGTAGGGCATAGATATGTATGAAGTTTATAATGGAACCATTAGATGCTTACTTTAACCTAGAAGTGCCACCAACAAAGTTTATAAATGTCCCACCTAATTTACTCTGACTCAAAACTAACAGACAAATATAGTGCCCATTTTACAGATGACCTAAGGTGCAAAGAAACTTGAAATCTAAGCCCTCCTCCTGAGTATCTACTGTGCAGGCTTTAGCAACTACAATAGCCACAAACACTACTCTAATCTCCCTCAGGTCCTCCCTGTCTTTTTCTCCATGTTCCTCTCTGGCACCTACCTAGGTAGCTAATTTCCCATACCTCCCTGTTTCAGAAGAGCCCACAGGGCTGCAGTCCCTAACCCTGCAAACAAGCCCCCTTCCCTCTCCCATCTTCGTTCTCAGGGAGCCAGGCGAAGCCATCTCTGGCAGATGATGACGGCATTTCAACCCTCCACTGCTTCCATCCCCTATGAAGTCTTCCCCTTTGGTTTATTTTTAATATTCCAGATGGCCCAACCAACAGTATTTTACTCTTCTCCTTTCCTCCTCTCTCTCAAGTCACTACAATACACTTCTGGCTCTCATGACTAGTACGGATAAATCAAGACATAAAATCATATTACCACCAGATCTAACCCAGCAGTATCAGAGACTTCAGCTGCTAAGGGCTTGAGCCAAGGGACTGGGGCTAGCTCAGCAGTAGAATGCTTGCCTAGCAAGCTGAAAGACATGAGTTTGGTCCTCCATAACAAAAATAAAAAATAAACCTTGACTAAAAAAGAGGCAAGAATGAGAGCAAGAGCAAAAGAGAAAGACTAAGCCAACAGAAAGTGAATCCAAGTAATGCAGGCATGGCCATAAGCACACTCTGTCTGTCTGTCTGTCTGTCTGTCTGTCTGTCTGTCTGTCTGTCTGTCTGTCTCTCTCTCTCTCTCTCTCTCTCTCTCTCACACACACACACACACACACACACACACACACTGTCTGGGAGTGAGACAATGGCCCACAAGACAGTGACCTGGTCTCTGAATCACCACCTGGCAGAGAATCAGCTGCTGGAGCCCATTAGACCCAAAGGCCACACGGGTGACAGGTCACTGAGATGGAGGCCTGGCACAGTGCCTGTGTACACAGCACTGTTTTTCTCTCTCCCCATCCTTCGACCTGAAATTTGTTCCTATTCTCTTAGGTGGCACAAAAACCAAACTACTTCAACAAAAGACCAACCAGCATAATTTCTAGTCAGCCAATGGTCAAGGGAAGAGCTAGTCTTTCCTTCTCCTTAGGAGGCAACATTCAAGCTGACCTCTTCCTTGTGTGTGTAGCTGTGCAGACCCTGCTAGTGCAGCCAGAGCACTAACTTGCATCCCCACTGCGGAGCACGCTGCCCTTACTCCCACCAGGAGAGGTACAAAAGGAAGAGAGTTACATTTTCAAGGGAAAGGTAGATGCACCTTGTCCTCCACCTGTTCCATGTCTCCATCCACTTGGTCACTGAGCACAGTAGGGAAAAGGCAACACTAATTTCTCTCTGCTTACTGTCCCCACCAGCCCACCCACAGGAGCCTGTAGCCCACTTCTGCTGCAGATGCCTCTCCCAGCACATCCTGGCCACAAATAGCAGAGGGGCCAAGAAAGTAATTCAGAAGCTCAAACTAAGAAATGAATCAACTGTTGTTTTGTTTTTCACTAAGGATGGCAAAAATAGCCATCTGATGTCACATCAGGCAGGACGCAGGGACACATCAATGACATCTTACATTACCTGTTTGAAACTGCTACCTTTATACTAACCTCTTGCCTCACATGGAAGAAAAAAGTTTCTATTTCCTAAAATAGGTGAAATGCAAATCCACAAGTTTCAGACCTGTGTACTAAGGAAGGCCACTAGTAATTATCTCCTTTTCTAAAGGTGGTTAAATTTTATCATACTGGGAGAGGACCAGTGGATACTAGTTAACAGCTGTACCCCACTGAATAAAAAGTCTTTTCATCATAGTCTTTGAAAGGTAGGTCAGCTCCAGGCAGCTACAGTCACTTACAGGTAAGAGCTGTCTGCATGACATTAAAAAGAGTGATTCTTGTTGGTCCCCTTCCCTGGGAGGAAAGAAAATGAAACATGGCTTGCCACAGGGTCGTGGCTCTGTCAGGCACCGCTATCCAAAGCCTGCGGCACTATCTGGAAGGGGCACCTTTCCTTCTAAGTAGGAATGCTAAACATATTTCTGGATTAGGCTACATCTAGCCAAGTGAAATTGCTAGATAAAAAAAATCCCAAAATATTCTTAAAGGTTTTCCCTTGCAGAGCAAGTAATGAGATAAACCTAACTCCTAAGGTTCTTTTTTATTTTAGTTTTTTTTTTTTTTTTTTTTTTATGGAACCAGGGATTGAACTCATGCTCTTGCACTTGCCAGGGAAGCGCTTATTCCACTGAGCCATTTCTCTGACCCCCTAAGTTTCGTTTTTAAACTCACTTTTTATTGAGTATAACTGACAAATAAAATCATACATATTTAAGGCATACCATATCATGTTTTGAAATACATACACACTGTAAAGCGATTCCTATAATAAAGGTAATTAACATATTTATCACCTCACACACAGTAATTCTTACTTTCTTCTGCTTAGAAACTTTTTATAATAGCTCAAATCAAAAGAACTATTTAAAAAAGAAAAATGTACTCATCATCTCTCTCCCAGAGGTTAAAACAATTCCATGAACATCATTTTAGACAGTTTATTGATAGCTCTATGTATAAATATACTTTTTAAAATAAAATTGGCAACATCATACATACTGTTTAATGACCTGTGATCTCACAGAATAAACAATTTTCACCTCAAATTCATAATATCAAGATCTCCTAACTATATAATTAATAACTTCTTCCATTCCCGTTACCTTTACTTCCTCCCTCTTTATTTTCTTCCGCTTCTAACTGTCTCCCTCCTCCTCTCATATCATCTCCTTCTGGATCCTGCATATTAGAGAAAACATGCAATAGCTGTCTTTCTCAGTCAGCTTATTTCACTTAACAGGATGACCACAGCCCATCCATTTTCCTACAGAGGGCACAATTACATTTTTCTTTAGTATTGAGTAATACTTCACTGTGCACATGCATGCCATGCTTTCTTTAGCCACTCGTCTGCCAATGGGCACCTAGGCTGGCTGTCTATCTGGGCTACTGTGAAGTGCACTGCAGTGAGCTCCCAGGAACACACGCGTCTCCACAGCATGCGGGCTCTAATTCCTTCTGATATGCGCCAAAGAGTGGTATAGTTGGATCAAATGGTGGCTCCATTTATCTGAAGATGTATCTGAAGGATGTCCGTGGGCAGTGGCCTGCCCTCAGCCCCTCATCTCATCTTCTGGCCTTGGAACTGGGCAGAGATGCCACCAAGAACCCGGCCTAATAGGAATGAAAGTGGCTCTGGGCATGGGTTTGGCTCTTCCCTGTATTTTCTCTTTTCTCCCTCATATCCTTTGACGGTTTTATTTTCCATAGTGAAGAGAGTACCCTCCTTTAACAGTTATGTTCTCCTGCACAGCAATGCAGCTGCACACTACAGCTCAAAGATACTGACCAAATTGCCCTGTCATAGCTCAGCTGCCTCGCAAGCGCAAGGTCCAGAGTTGGTTCTCAGGTACCTCAAAATAAATAAATAAAATTTAAAACTAATGCACATGTTTTGCCTTTTAAAAAGTTTCTTTTTCTTTCTTTTTTTTTAATGTTTTTGGTACAGGGTCTCACTACACAACTCAGATTCCTAGTGAGTGAGCCTCCTGTTTTCAGCTTCCCCAGTGCTGGGATCATACCTGGACTCAGTGACCAATTCAGCACGCCTGGGGGTGGGCAACATGTGGTGCCGGGGATCGAACTCCAGTGCCCGCGTTTGCCTAGATGGGCACTTAGTCCACTGTGCTATCTTGCCAGCCCTAAAATGTTTCTTGAGGCTCGATCTAGCTACTTTCTGCTTCTGAATCAGAGAGCATGTGTACGTGCATGCGTGTGTGTGTGTGTGTGTGTGTGTGTGTGTGTGTGTGTGTGTGTGTGTTCTTAACTCTCCACTAGGCACAGGTCTTAGGAAAAATGAAATATAAATTCCACAAAGCTCTCTACATTTTTCAGAAACCCCTTAACACATCCAAGATGGAGCAGCGCATGTAAGGCTGTCCCATGGGGTGGCTGGCAGCACCAGCAGCAACAGCTGTGGTCATTCATGGGACAGTCACACCACGCCCCTCACAGTTCAATCCAGCAGGAACATGTTAATGTACAAAAACTAGTAAAAAATGAGAAGGGGAAGCTCTGAGTAATACCCGTCACTGTCCTGATCTGCCAAGCTTCCCCCGCCCCACCCTCCACAAATAGGAGCGCCCTGGGGCCCACGCAGCCCAGGTGAAGAGGCTTCAGCACCAGCCCAGCTTTCCTCAACTGAAACAGCCCAAGCAGTGAGATTTCTTTGTTCTGTCACTTCGGAACTATTTCTTAAAGGTTTTAAAGAAAAGCTACAGAAATCACCTGGCACAGACTCCTTGCTGAATACGACTGTCACCCAGCATTCTGCAGGCATTCACTGTGCGGACGGCCACAAATAAAGCACCAAAGGATTAAGAAGCCTGAGAGGCTGCTGCTCGGGACCACCTCGCAAAGCAAGCATACGTCAAAGTGAGCTCATACCAGGAACGTTGATGAACTGCATCCAGATTTGATCTACGAGGAGATGCAACCTGCTTTGAAAGGCTAGAAGATTTAATACTGAAACTGAGCCCCATCTAACAAGGACTGACCGGGTTCCAGGATACTGCCTGTGACTCTCAGCTGTGGAACTCCTGGGGCCCTGTGCCTGTATGGAGAACTTCACACCACTTCACCTTCTTTGCAGGGGCAATGGTTTGGACAGAATACCTGGGCTCTAAGCTGTATTCCAGCCCTTTCTGGTTTTTTTTTATTTTTGAGATGGGATCTCACTAAATCACTTAGTTGTCCAGGCTATACTCAAATTTGATCCTGCTGGTCCAGCTTCCTAGATAGCTGGGGTTACAGGCATGCACCACCACTCTTGGCTCTGGCTGTATCATCAAATCATGCTTTGGGGGCTGGGGAGATGGCTCAGTGGAAGAAGCGCTTCCCTGGCAAGCACAAAGACCTGAATTCAATCCCCAGATCCGCCAAAAAAAAAAAAAAAAAAAAAAAACTCTTTATTCTTACTCTCAGCAATGTTGGAGAGTTACCCTAGAAGGCTCTAGATGAGCAGAGTTCTGATTCAGGCCTGTGCTTTGAGTCTGAACAAACACTGAATTACTGAAAAAGATCGTAATACTGGTTAAAGTCCCAGGCTCTAGGTGGTCGTACTTTCAGCAAGGACCCTGCATGAAGAGGGACAGGAGAGCTGCACCCAGAGGCCAGGAGACAAAGCCAGCATCATCCAGACTCATGGCTGGACCCTGCCCCAAACTTGGCCTGCAGTAGAATCAACTAGAAGTTGTTAAATCCTGGCCCCCACCCCAAAGCCTTTGGTTCAGGTCAGGGTGGAGGGCAGGAATTTGAACTCCTAACAAGCGCCAGGGGATGGTGAGGGCTGCTAGTGTGAGTGTACTTCGGGGGCCACTTGTGAATAAAATGTTGTATCAACCTAACAAAAAAACCAAACCCAGGAGGTGTGAAGAAAAGGTTTCTAGGCAAGACTGCCAACCAATAACAGTCACACAGGCTGCCAGGGCCACCAGGGTCACCCATACAAGAAGCCCTTCCCCATGGATGTGGCTGTTCAACCCCAGACCGAACCCACACTTCATGCGAACCACTGTGGCCAAGTGTCACGATTTCAAAATGCCTGGTGTCTTCCCCTTGCTTCAACTTCCCTGGGCTCACCCACAATGCACGATGGCGCCCAGGGCCACACCACAACGCTCTGGGAGTCCCAGATGAATGGCAGTGCTCTTGGAAGACTCTCTCCTGGCTTTGTAGATGTTTGTTTTTTAATGTAGGCTGACACACAAGGGTTCTCACTTTTGTCACCTCAGGCCTGTTACTCATCAATTCAGGGCCTTAATTTCTATGTCTGTAAAGCTGAAAGCTGGCTAATCCTCTCCTGCAGACCATGCTACCATCTCTGGTGCCTGAAGGTCTGTCTGCTTCTCAAATATGAACTTCCAAATGTACACATTACATTCCTAAGTGCAGACAACAATTGGATTTGATGCCGCTGCTCTTATTGGATTGTGTCAGCAATTTCATTTACCACAATACCAACAGGACCGAACTCCAGACAATACTCTATGTTTGTTTTGGGGGCTGCTGCAGAAATATTATTGGTAGGCACTTGGTTTTCAGTATGGTCTGCTGTACAAGTTCTGTGATATGGTAAGTCATTTAGGATAAATTGATTCAGATATGGTTAATATGCTCGCAAAGGGGCTATAATTTGTATGTCATGCTGCTTGTTAGCTTGAACTACAAGTGCTATATGCATAACTGTCCCACCAATTGCTTTTTATTAATTTACTAGTTTTAGTAAAAAAAATTAATAAAATGATTAAATCCATTTGTGCCACCAGTGGTTCAAGTGCTGGATTAGACAGTCATGCATGTATCCTTGGTGGTATAAGCAAACCAGAACATGTTAAAGAGTAGAGAATCCATATAAATTCAGTAATGTTTCAAAGAAATTATCTGTAATCTGAACATTTCCTTAAACTAAATTTTATTTGTAAGAATTCACTTATTTGTTAAAAATAATTTGCTTGATATTTACTATATGCCAGGTGTCATGCTATGTGCTAAGGATACATGGGGTGCATGCTAAGAGGGACAACCAATGTTTACTACAATAAGAGCCACACTCCAGTATCAGGAAAGTGAGCTGGGAGATGTTCTAACTTCATTAGAACAGGCAGAGCATGCCGTGATCTGTCCAGGGTCCACTGTGACTTGTAGGGAGTTCTACAGACAGACTGAGAGCTGGGGGAGGAGTACCTGCTCTAGGAAAAGAGGACAGTTTTCAGGATAAGGACGTGGTGCAAAGCCCTACGGGTAGGAAAAGAGGGTATGAAAAAACACAGGTGGGGCTTGTGGCGCATGGCTGTAACCCCAGGACTCTGGGAGGCTGAGGCAGAATTGTGAGGTCAAACGCAACCTGGGCAACTAACTGAGCCTGTCTCAAAAGTAAAAATTTTAAAAAGGGTGGGGATGTTGTTCAGTGTGAAGGCCCTGGGCTCCATCCCAGAACTGAGAAAGAAAGAAGAGGAATAGGAGCAAGAGGAGAAGAGGTGTAGATGGGCCAGAGAGGAGAGAGAAGAGCAGGCCATCAGATGATGCTAGAGCCCGGGAAGGCAAAGTCGGTGAGCCAAGGAAGCAGAGGGAGCTCAGTCTTCACCCCAGCACCCAGGGCACTCTCCTGAAGTAGATGGAGGAGGCAGAGGTAGAGTCAGAGGCCCTTCAGAAAAGGGATACATGCAGTTCCACATGGGAAGAGGGTGGGAGAGGAGCCAGGTGGATCAGAACACAAGGCTGCTATAGAAACCTAGATTTACATCATGGGCTGGGGAGGCGACAATTCACCCTTCCCCAAATCAGCTGTACAATTAGATGAAACTGTTAGAAGCAACAGTGTCAACACAGCAGAAGCAGACCAAAGCCAGAAAGTGAGAAGGGCTTCTTTATGAAAACACATGAACTTCATTAGAACAGGCAGAGCATGCCGTGATCTGGCCTAGATGTCCCCATCACCTGCTCTGCTGGGAGTGATGTCACCCAGCAGATGCACCGGGACAGCCAGAACTCTACACAACCTTATGTGGAGTGCTCTACCAGGATATCCAGGAGAGAGGGAACAGGCCGGACATCCTCGCTTCTCTGGTGGCCAAGCACAAAGGCCACAGAGACCAGAGCAGGGCCATCACCCACACACCCTTGGCCAATGGAGACTACTCATGCGCAGACAAGAATGTTGGCAAATCAGGGCCAGGCAGACGTGGAAATGGCTGAAATGTGAGGAGGCAGATACAGCAGCACAGCGAGATGACCTTCCAATGAAAGGCCCTTGAACTAACCTCTGACCGTGCATTGGCTGCATGCCAAGCATTCACATGTGGAACACACAAGGAATCCTCATTCCTCCATGATAAAGCAAGTGACCCAATCAAAACCAGGCAAAGTATCTCATTCTACCAGAGAAGATATGTGTGATTAATACATGGAAAATGTGTGTGTGTGTGTGTGTGTGTACATGTGTATGTGTGTGTGTGTGTGTGTGAGGGGACAGAACCAGGGATTCAACTAAGATCCTTGTGCTTGCCAGTGTAGCACTTATTCTACTGAGCTATCTCCCAACCCCTACATTTATATTTAAGGAAATGAAAATCAAACCACCAGAACATACGATATCACATCCACTAGAATCAGTAAGAAAAGACAAACAGCCATGGCAATGATGTGGGGGAACTAAGCCCTTCATTCACTGCTGGCAGGAATATAAAGCCTACTCTGGAACACAATAATTCCACACCTAACAATTTTCCTAAATAGAAATTAAAACATATCCACCCACACCAAAGGCTTAAATTTTATATTATTTATAGTAGCCAGAAAATGGAAATAATTCAAATGTTCACCAACTTATGAACAGAGGAAATGCAGTAGCCATATCCTAGAATACTGTGCAGAAGTAAAAAGAACATAGTACTGATAACTGCTGCTATAATGGCAAGCAGCAACACCGAAACAATACCCAAGATTTGGAGGCAGATTTATCCATGTTGGTGGGCATTGGTCAGGATCATTCCCAGAATATTAAGCCCTGATCTCTGGTGGTTTAGGGCTTAGATGGGATAAGCAAGCACAAAATACAGAGGTAAAATGCCTTGTCAACTGGGATTTTGTTTATATACAGCACGCACCATAATGACCAGCTATGAATTACAGTGACCAGACATTTCCAAAAGACAACCGGAACTGAAACAGGAACTATTACCTGGGCAACTAAGAAACTGAAGTATAGGGCCATTTTCTGTTGTACTACCATAGGGATAAACCTTAAAAATGTTACGTGGCCATTACACTGAACTGCAGGGACCAGGGTAGAGATGTTCAGAACTCTGGGCAACTAGGTTGGCCAGAGGAATCAGTTCCTCGGCCCATCTTCCTGAATGAAGGGACCAATAGCCAGTATGGAGATGCTTAAGACCCTGGGTAACAGCTGGGCCAGAGGAAGCCAGGTGCCTGGCCCCTCATTCTACGTGAAAGGAAGCACTCGGAACCTGGCAATCCACCTGGGAAGAGAAACACAGAGTAAAGCCACTCTAACAAGGGAAAACACTTTGCATACCAACTCCCAATTTACAATTTGTTCTCTTATATAAGTACAGAGTTTGCTCGTGCAGTCTAAAGTACAAAACCAATAGTTACCAAAGTTTGTCAATCTCTAAATTTTGTTCGATATTACTATTATTGCTAATCATATCACTGTAGCTAGGAATCATATCTCTTTTAACCACTTGTTCTCCCTTAGGTACAACACTGGGAAGTACTGGGGTAATAACCTCACCAAAGCCCTACACCTAAACACAGAGGACAGTGCCCAGTGGAAACCGACATCCCACTCTCCATTAATTGGTAAAGGAGGATATTGAAACAGACACAAACCAAGAATCTCTGACACACAAAAGATAGCCCTGAAGAACAGACTCTTCCTGGAGGGGCCCTGATAATAATGATGTAGCTACCTACTATCAAATTTTCACAAAGATTATAACAGAAATTAAAATAAAGAGTCCTTTCTGAAATAAAAATGATAAGATGAGCAAAATTCAATCTTAGGCCTCAAGCACATCCAGAACAAATCCAGGAGATATCAACATAGAAGAAATTAGAAATCATATATCTGAAATCTCTGAAATGATTATAACTGAAGTAAAAAAACAACTCCACATGGGTATAGAGAAAATCATATCAGAAATAATCTCGGGTTAAAAAAAAAAGAAGAAATGATAATCATAATGAAAGAATTGCTGAGCATATCTAAAGAAAACATTAACCAAAAAAACAGTAGAGGATCACAGAAAATTGATGGAAACCTTGAATAAAAAGTTTAGGAAAGAAACAGAATGCATGAAACAGATTCAAAGAGATATCCAGGAAATTAAAAATTCCATTAAGATCTGGCAAAACCATTTGACTGAAACTGAAGATAGACTTTCAGGCCTTGAAGACATCATTGCAGCTAGTAACCATGGAAGGAATATCTCAAAAATAACAAGGAATCAGAAAATAATAATTAAACAGCTATAAGATGACACAAAGATGAACAACATAAGATTGATGAATGTCAACTGAAAAGAAAGGGTCAACGTAAATGACATAAAAAAGATTATTTGTGGAAGTGATAGCAGAAAACTTCCCAAGCATGGAAAAGAATCTGACATACTCTTAGTGAGGTATATAAAACTCCAATTATCATCAACCAAAATAAATCTACACGCAGACATATAATAAACAAAATCTCAGAAATTCAGCACAAGAACAAGATAGTAAAAGCTGTTAAAGAAAAGAAACAGATCACATATAAAGGAAAGCCCATAAGAATCACAGCATATTTCTCAATAAACCATCAAGTCAAGAGCTTGGAGTGAAATATTTCAAATTGTAAAAGAAAACAACTTCAAACCCAGATTGATGTACCCTGAAAAGCTATCTTTCCAAGTTAATGGAGAAACAAAATACTTTCATGACAAGGAACAGTTGAAGAAATTCATGACCACAAAACCAAGCCTATAAGGAGTACTGAAAGATATCCTAGAAAAAGATAATGACCACAAATCCAAGAACAACAACATAAAGAGACCAAACAAGGCAAGCAATTAAACACAGAAAAAAGTAGGGAACCAACTGTGGAACAATAACGTGAGGAAGATAAGCCAATACATATCAGTTCTAACCATCGATGTAGATGACCTCAATCCACCAATTAAAAGGATATCTAGCTCAGCAGGCTAAGCGCCTGTTTAGGCACGCACACAGCTGGAGGTTGATCCCCAGTACCACTTGCCACGCTGGCCCTGCCCCCAGGCGTGATGAACCCCACTGAGACTGGGTATGGTGGCACATGCCTGTAAGCCCAGTGCTGGAGAGGCTGAAAACAGGAAGGTCAGGAAGAGTCTGAGCTATGTAGTGAAACCCTGTACCAAATACATTTTTTTAAAAAAGAGAGAGTCTGGGAGAGTGGCTCAAGAAACAAAATCCAACAACATGCTGTACACACACACACAAAAAAAAAAAAAAAAAAAAAAAAAAAAAAAAAAAAAAAAAAAAAAAAAAAAAAAAAAAAAAAAAAAAAAAAAAAAAAAAAAAAAAAAAAAAAAAAAAAAAAAAAAAAAAAAAAAAAAAAAAAAAAAAAAAAAAAAAAAAAAAAAAAAAAAAAAAAAAAAAAAAAAAACCACATTTAGCACAAAAAGAAATTCATAGACTGAAAGTTAAAGGGTAGAAAACCATACTCCACATGCCAAGAACTCAGAAAAAAAGGGGGCGGGTAACTATTCCTTTTGCAGATAATGTCAACTTCAAAACAAGAATGATCAAATGAGATAAAGGTCACTACATATGTAACAATCACAAATATGCATGCACCAAATATGGTAGCAAATTTTAAAGGACAAGAAAAATCAAATAACTAATAACACAACCTTAACAGGGGACCTTAACACCCCATTGTCTCAAAGAGGTAGATCAACTAGATAATAAATTAATAAACTAGACAATAAATTAGTTTAGAGAACTAAACCAAATGCTTGAATAAATGGACTTAGTGGACATTTATAGAATGTTCCACCCAACAACATCTAAATATACATTCTTTTCAGCTACAGTGGGACATTCCCTAAAATAGACCACATGCTAGTCCATAGAACATGCTTAAGTAAATGCAAGAGAAATGAAATTATCCCATGCATATTATTTGAAAATAACACGATGAAACTGGGAATTGACAAAAAAAAAAAACCCTGAAAAATGTGGAAATTAAATACCCTTTGGAATGACCAGTGGGTCACAGAAGAAATTAAACAATAAGTACAGTCCAAGGAAAATTCAAACACAACTTATTGAAATTTTTGAGATGCAATAAAGCAGTTCTCAGAGGGAAACTGACAGCACAGGGCTCTCACATCAGGAACACAGAAGGAGAACGAACGCCCTAACGCTGCACCACAAGCTTCTAGAAAAAACACGGCAAGCCAAGTCAATGGCCAAAGAAGGAAGGAAATTATAAAGATCAGAGCAGAAATTAGTGCAATTGAGACAATTAAAACAATATAATGAATTACTGAATCAAAGAGTTGGCTCTTTGAAAGATTAAATGACATTAATAAACCCCTAGCCAACTTCATCCAAAAAACAAGGAAAAAAAAAAATCAAATTCAAGGAATAAGGAATAAAAAGGGTTAATTTACTACAGATCCTATGGAAACTCAGAAGATTATCAATACCTACTTCAAAAATCTTTACTCTCATATGATGGAAAACAGAGAAGGAATGGACAGATTCTTAGATACACACAAATTACCAAAACTGAATCAAGAAGATATTAAAGAAAAGAAAGGGAAAAACAATCATGTTTGCATATACACAGGATAACTAAGATGATTGTACTATTAATTTTTACCAGTTTTTTTAAGGTAACAGTTAATGCTTAAAATTTTTACTTTGACCAATTTTATATGCTTATACCTGGTAATCTGAGCAACTGCATTGAGCACAGCAATGTACAACAGAGCAACCACTGCTGCATACCTACCACCTGAAGGGTTTTTGTTCTTTTGTTTTAAACTGTATATCATTTCTGATAAGATACATATGTAGCCGGACGCAACAGCCATAGTATACAATTCCACTTACATGGGATGTCATAGAAAGGGAAACCCATAAAAACATCGGT
This sequence comes from Ctenomys sociabilis, assembly GCA_004027165.1. Classification (NCBI taxonomy): domain Eukaryota; kingdom Metazoa; phylum Chordata; class Mammalia; order Rodentia; family Ctenomyidae; genus Ctenomys; species Ctenomys sociabilis. The sequence continues at coordinate 19,154 of PVKA01027409.1, forward strand.
GGTTGTCTGGGACTGATGGTAAGAACAGGATTAACTGCAGACTACTTTGAGCTTTGCACGTGTTAGAAACATTCTCTACCTGAACTGTGGTGGCAGTTGAGAAATTATGTAAGCATACTATAAATGACTAGATTGTATACTTACAACACATGAACTTTATGCTATTTAAATTGTAGCTTAATAAAAGTGTGAAACAAAAATCTTCTGCAGCATTCCAGGCAATAGTTTAGGCCAGGGTGTTTTATATTTTAGGGAAGGGTCTACAGGGTGCCCAGGGTCTCACTACTAGATCAGACTCATCACTATCTGCCTATTTACAGCCTCCCAGGAGCTGGGATTACAGGCACACACCACCACACCCAGTCTCAGTTGCCATCTCTGTGCCCCCCAGGGGAGGGCCGGCACAGCAGGCTCAGGGATAGAACCCCCAGTCCCTGCGCCTTCTTGCAGGTGCTTTAATCCACTGAGCTATTTGGCCAGCCCTAGGCCAGGGTGCTGATGGCAGAGTTATTGCAGTTGCAAGTGATAAACTTTTTGTTTGTTTGTTTGTTTGAGACCAGGTCTCACTACACAGTTTGTGCTAACCTTGTCCCCGCTTACCAGCTCCCAGGATGGTCTCAAACTCACTGAGATCCTCCAGGCTCAACCTCCTAAATGCCAGGATTGCAGAGGTACACCCCACATTCAGTTCCGAGGCTGCAAGACAGGTGCCTATATGGCATGCCCCTGTGCCTGGGGCCGAGACCCCATGGCATGTGGGACTGGGGATCAAACTCGGGTTCTTGTGCTTGCCAGGTAGATGCTTCTGCCTCTGAGATATCTCTCTGGCACTGCAAGTGATAAACTTGATGAAGCAGGAATTCACTCTGAGAGCACTGCCTTTTAAGAGAACTTGGTAGCTGGATGAATGGATCCAGATGAGACTCAGAGGTCTGACTGGAGCTGTAAATTGATGGGTCCAGTAAATGTGACTTGGCCTTGAAGCCTCAAAAGGGATGAGACTGGAGAAGGGGAGAGGCAGGGCCAAGACTTGAATGCTAACATTAAACAGAGACAGCAGGAACAAGACAGAGGGCCAAGAGCAAAGCCAGACACAGACAGAAAGCAAGAGGAAAGAGTGATCAACCATATCCACTGCTAACACATCAGTAAGAACTGAAGCATGCACTATTTGTGACACACATTGATGTGTTTATTTCTAGATCCACAGACTTATTACCCTCCCGCATCCTGATGCAGTAAGCCCAAGGGCAAGGCAAAAAACAGCTCTTCCACATTTGCTGCTGAAGTCCACCAGCTGCTTCTCAGTACCGACCTTCTGTGACCGCAGGGAGTGGCAGAAACGCTACCAGGTTGAAGCCAGGATTTCAAGGTCAGCTCTGCCACTGCCTTCCATGTGGTCTGGACCAACTGCCAGAGACAGATGTGGCAGAGACAGCCTATTACCCACTAAATACCCATTTTCTCTTCTCTTTCAAATTAAGATATCCCTAGTGTTTAGGTGGTCAGGCCAGTGTGCCAGAATACATGGCCGAACCTCCCCTTCCCTTCCTTGCCCCTCTCACAGGGTGGTTGACTCAGTTCTAGTTAGTAAGAAACAGTGATGCATTTCACCTGTTCTCTCCACCTGGCTCTTTGGAAGATAGATATGGAGGCTGGAATTCCATCAGTCCTCTTGGACTATGAGTACCTGCCACATCTTAGGGATGGTGAGGCAAAAAAATAAAAACAAAACAAAAAAAGGCCTGGGTCCTGATAACTATCAAATACTCCAACCAATCCTGAAAACTCCAAACTTCTTAGAAAAAAGAAAAAGGCTGCACATTAGAATAATCTGTACCTTGTACAAATCTCAATCCTCAGCCCACACTTGGACCAATGAAGTCACTGTCTCTGGAAGCAGAAACTAGCCACATGCAGTTTTTTAAAGCTCTCCAGCTGGCTGCAACCACACCCACCTGTGCAGACCTACCGTTGAGCCCAGCCCCATGTGTTCGCTCACTGACAGCTAAGTACAATACCTGGAACAGAGCAAGCTGGCAGCCTCCTCCCCCTCCATTGCCCCAGTAAACATCTTTCCAATAAGTGACTATAATGCTTGCCGGTTCCACAAATATTTAATGACCTGCTCTCCAACCAATATTGAGGATACAGGAGTGACTCACTTCATGCCCTCAAGAAACTTACAACACATTGAGAGGTGTCGCAAACATGCCTAATGCACAAAAGCACCACACCAAGCTCCTATATCTGCGGGAACCACAGTGAAGAACTCAGAAGAAGAAGCATGGCTGCAGCGAAACCACATCCCCACCTAAAAGGAAAACTAACAGCCTATTACAAATCTGACTCCTTGTTTCAGTGAAATACTCAGTAATTAATTGCAGAGACTCATTCGCCTTTACTGCTCTGTCCTCAATACACAGGCACCTGCAACACTAGGAATGATGCTTAGCATACTGTGCACTTCTTATTTACGATAATCAAGAACAATAGCACGTCAGTTTGAAAAACTCCAACTCCAATTACTGTCTGACAGTGTCAGGAATGAAGCATTCAGTGGTGATCATAAAGCTTTCAAAACAGAGCACCCCTGAGAAATGCATGTGATGACTGTATCACACTAAAAATGCTCTTGTGGAGAACAGAAGGGTTATTGCCTCATTTTTCAAGTATTATGAGAAAACAATAATTACTCCACAAAACACTATTTTAAGATGATATTTTTAAGGAGATCAAATGCTCAAGGTTCCAAGCATAAAAACCCATCAGAAGACCTCATCAAATGGGAACTCCTTCTATTTTCTGCAAAAGATGGCAGTGTTTCTTTACAAACCTACAGATTAAGATCACTGTGTCCATTTGCAGACAAGGTGAAGAGCCAGACAACCTCCTCGAGGTGGCCCAAAAGAGAAAGGATACTGGGTGTCCAGGGTCAGGTTCCCAAATACAGGAACAGTCTAGGCTCACAGCATTGGTGGGCACAGAAATGGGGCTGATTCTAGAAGAGTCCTCTAGTCCACCCGAGCCCCAGTTATTATTACAGACAGATAAGCATAAGTGTTGTCAGTGCAGTGCACGGCTGGGTGGGTTGCCAGCCTCAACACCCTCCTCCCCACTCTACACCTCCTCATACCCACAGGCAGGCAAGGAGGAAGATCATAGCCAGCACTTGGGAGGAAGAGGAGGGAAGACAGTGAGGGTCCCAGACAGCACTGAAGTCCCAGGGTACCTCCCTCACCAGCCCACCTCATCAGATGAGGGCCAGGTTTCTGTCTCTACCCTCCCAGTTTAAAAAAAAAAAAAAAAGCATGCAAGGCAGCAAAACATCAAAACAGTTATACAAGGTACAGATAACAGAGAAACACTAGAGCTATGAAAGAGAGGGGGAAACAGATAAAACCATTTACACCAGAAGAAACTGACCGAGTGGAAAACAGGAATACAAACTTAAAGCAAGTGCTCTAAGCAGCATGAGTGAATTCTGCAAGGCAACTGAAAATGAAAATAGAATGTGTGGAAAAACCATAGTTTTGGTAAGGGCACCGAAAGGCTCGGGAAGGCGCACAACGTGCTGGAAGCCTAAACTGGTCAGCTGGAGATCAACCAAGGCACGCTCAGAAGACGGCAGGTCGGGAAGACAGAATGGGGAAAATGCCATAGGACAGAAGTGTTGGCATCCTTCACACAACATCTCAACAAAAATAAAAATAAAAAGCATAAAAGAGGAAACATTTAAAGAAATAAGGCCCAGCAATCTGCCACAGTTAAAGACAGACATAGTAGTTCAAATTAATCTTAGAGATCAGAGATCTTAGAGAATCCAAAAGCAGGTTAGAAAAGAAAAAGCCACACCTAGCTCTATTAAAGTTTTAAAATAAATCAAAATAAAAAAACCTAAGCCAAGCACTGTGGCATATTACTGCAATACCAGCAATTTGGGAAGCTGAGACAGGAGAATCCCCAATTCAAGCCCAGCCTGGGCAATATAATAACTTAATGAGATGCTAGGTGACTTTCTTGTTGCTGGGACAAAATATTCAACACCCATAAATGAAAGGAGGAAAGGTTTATTCTAGGCCCCAGCTTGTAGAGGTTTCAACACAGAGCTGGCTCGCTCCAAGGCAGCATGGGATGGCAGAAGGAAAAACAGTCCCCAAAAGGCAGGCAGGAGGCAGTGAGACTTTCTGCTTCTTTCCCTTCTTCCCCCGTCTAGGCTTGGAGCCTATTGGTTGGCACCACCCACGCCTAGGATGGGTCTCCCCTCTTCAGTAAATCTATCATCCAAACCCACAACTGCACTAAACTACCCATGACCCAGTCATTTCTCAAAAGTCCTCCTATGAGCACATGAGGCTTTGGGGAGACATCTCAATATAAGCCATAGCAGACCCTGTTATGGTTTGTGCCCGGATGTGTTCTCCCAGCCCACCCCCAAAAAAAAACATATGCAGTCACGGAGGTGTAGGCTTTTCCGACTGTAGAATCTGTAACTGATTCAGTCTCATGCTTGGATCAAGCGTGTGAGGGTTACACCTGCCCTAGCACCGGCAGGCTGCATATAATAGAAGGACCCTAAAGAGGCTTGCTCTCCCATCCTCTTACCACTTGTGCTGATTTCCACCACCATGAATGGTCGCCCCTCTGTCAGGCACCACCCTATCTTGGAGCCAGCCAATTAAGGACTGAAGCCTCTACAAAGAGTCAAACTGTTTTCTCCTTTAACCTTAAGTATTACTTATTTTAAATCTCAACAACAAGACAAGAGTAACTAAGATACCCTGTCTTAAAATTTTAAAACTAATTTAAAAGCTGGGGATAAACCTGGTACAAAGATTCTAGATTCAATCTCCAGCACAAAAAATGAACAAACTAAAAGCTTGCAGGGGGTGGGGGGGGCTGCTTCTGGGGTAAAAGGACCAGAAAACCTACAAAGAAAAAAAATAATCAGATTGACACCAGAGTTTCAACACTGCATATGTAAAGGACAAAGGAATATTTCCAAATTATAAGCAAAAAGATCTTAGAATCATTAGTTTGGTATTCAGCTGAACTAGCACTAAACTGAAGATTTAAAAAATTACAAATCTAAAATCCTTTCATTTTGGACACTAGGGACAATGAAAGACGCTCAGGAACCTTCTTGCTAGAGCAACTTCTCTATAGCTAGTACACAAGACATCTGACAAGAAATCAGAGGTTTCTAAAGAATGCCCTGTCCTGTGTGGCACCAGGGACCACGCAATGGGGGCTTGGTGATGGCATCCTGCAGGTGAGACACTGAGCTTTGGGCCAGCATTTCCTTGGAGGAAAACCATGCCTCGAATGCCTATAAATCAAGACCCTCCAGCGGTGTCATGTAGTCTCGGAGCAGCGGGACCCCCAAAGTATTACAAGAAGCAAAAGTAAATAATCTTTGAAGGAAACATTCCTAAATGTATGTCTCCAGACCTTCCACCAAGTGAGTTCAAGAAACAAGGTCAAAATCAAGACCACCCAAAAGCTAGAAGAGAAAACTTTCTCTATGAGCAAGCTCAGCTGAAACATTCAGGAATGCATTCAAGACCAAGAATGCCTGGCCTGGTGCTGCACACCAACAATCTTCAGCACTTGAGGGGCTGAGGCAGGAGCATCGATGCAAGTTTGAGGCCAGCCTGGAGTACGTGAGAACAATCAGTAATAATAACTAATAATAATAATAATGATAATAATTTTCAAGAATAGCAGACATTGAAACTTCCAGATATAAAATACTGAACAATGCAGTATGAGATAAAAGATGCAGTCCCAGAAATATGCAGACATAAAAAATGTCAAACTCATATAAGTAGAGTGGAAAAAGATGCTTATAGAGGCTAGAGGGGTTAGGACGGGATGAGGAGATGTTAGCCAAAGGGCAAGTTGCAAATAGACAGAAAACATAAGGTTTTGAGATCCGTTATATTATAGGGCATGACCATTACAATTAACAATGCATTGTAATGTCGAAATAGCTGTGCAAGTAAATTTAAGATGTAATCATTGCACACCTCTATCAAACATGATCTTGGAACCTAAAGTGTGTATAATTATAATCTGTCAATTTAAAGAAATAAGCTTTTTTAAAAAACTCAAGATGGTTAAGGCAACAGATTCGAAGCTGTTAAGAGATGAATAAGTAAAATGAAAAGTACAGTTAAAGAAATTACATGGAGTACAGCACAATGAAACTACAAACACCAAAAGGAAGACCTTAAAAACAAGAAAAATGCCATTCATCCTCAGAACCACAAAAATTTTCTCCAGAGAAACAATGGAGACCAGAAGACAACAAAATACTGTCTTCAAAACAAGGAGAGAAAACAGTTGTGAATTTAACATTTTATGCCCTGTAAAACGATTTGAAAATGAAAATGAAACAGATGCCCTTACAAAAAATCTATACTTAAGCCTTTAGAGATTGTTAGGAAAAGTAAACAATCCTAAAAAGTTATTCATGTGCAGGGCTGACCAGATAGTTCAGCGGACTCTGCACAGCAGCCAGGGTTCAATCTCTGGAGTACAGGGCCGGCCCCAGCCCACCCCCACCCCCATCCTCGGGGCACGCTGAGATGGCGATTGAGACTGGCGTGGTGGCAGTCTGTAATCTCAGCACTTGTGAGGTTGAAAACTGGAGAATACTGAGTCTGATCTGTGTAGTGCGAGCCTGAACACGCTGTAGGTCCTCTACCTATATATTATTATATTACTATATATTATATTATATATATATATATATATATATATATATATATATATATATATACATACATATGCACAAAAAAATTCAGAAGCTGAAGAAGAATGGTAATAAATTTGAGGTTGTGCTATGGTGTACATTTGGGTTTTCTCCACGATTGCTGGTGCCCTCCCTAAAAGGCACATAAACTGTAACTTCTCTCCCCCAATTAAAGTCAGAAACACCCAACTTCCCCACATTTCCATCTCAGAAACTGGCCATGATGAAATTCTCTACCTAGTCTCGTCTGATGGCTCGTAAATCCTTCTTCATCGTGGAGGGCTCCCATTACACTGCAGAAGGGAATGCTTCACTGAGGGCATGAAGAATCTGACTAAGCAGGGCTTGCTGGGTTTCCCCACCCAGTCTATTAACAATCACATGTATGCAGCAAATTCTCCATGAAAATCCAAGAGGTCAGAGGCAAAGAGCTTCGACACAGCACAGCGAGCAGAGGCTCCTGGGGGAGGCCGCGCATAGAGGATCATGGAGTGCCACAGCCCCTCCAGTACAGCGCCAGGTGCATGCCTCAGCTTTTCCCCTGTAACATTCCAGTTCTCGGGAGAATTGGAAACCCTTATTCTCCTGAATTCTCTGAACTGCCCAAGCAATCTGTTTGAGTAGGGGGTGGTGGAAATCCTGAGTCCCACTACATTAATTTCTGGGGTTTGTGACTGGCATCTAAAGTTGGGAGCAGTGCTGGGGACTGAGCCCCTAACCTGTGGGATCTACATTGGACTTCATCCAAAGACATCTGGCTGGGGAGGCAGAACTGTTTGCTTGGTGGTGAGGGAGAATCCAGACCCTGGGAATGAAAGCAGAGGTGAAAAGGACCTTTTGTGCTCTGAACACACAGGGGTAAACCTAAACAATACAGACCACATGAAACAAGACAGATGCCTAAGTTATCTGGTTGTTTTTCTCCTGAATGTTCTTCAAAGTAAAATAATGAACAAAAGCATGTGAGACAAGAGGGGTAGCTAAAATTAAAGCATTCAACTAGGTTTGTGTGTGTGTTTAAGATAGTTAATTTTAAACTTTGTAAAGCTCAGTATAAAGGTAAAGTTTCAAGGGCAAACCACTGGGAAAATATGACGTATAAATTCTGAAAGAGAAGGAAAAAACTGAACTATAAACAAAGGAACCAAAAGCAAAACAAAACAACCCCTCTCCCAAAAGAAGCAAGATGTGAGAGGGGAGGCTAAAGATAGGAAAAGCAAGTTAACAGAAAAATAGTAATTACAATGGAACAAGTACATGTAACCCTACCAATAGTCATAAAATGCCTAGAATTACAAGCTGTAATCTCCAAACATAAGGGTTGGGGAGATATCTCAGTAGAATGAGCATTTGCCTGGCAAGGGCAAGGTCCTGAGTTCAATCCCAAATACTACCAAATAAATAAGTAAATAATAAAATAATCCTAACAACAGCTGCTGATGGAGTTCAGTGGAGAGCTCCAGGAGGCCACTGGTAATATCCCTAGCATTGAAAAGGGGGCGGGAAGCCAAATACATGACAATAAGAGAACAGAAACAAATAAACCAGGCCCATGGTGACTGACGTTAGGAAAAATATGTTTCAAGCCAAGCATGGTGGTACACCCTTGAAATTCCAGCTACTTTTGGAGCCTGGGACAGGAGAATTGTCAAGTTCAAGGACAGCATGCTCAACTCAGGAAAACCCTATCTCAAAGAAGAAAGGAGTAAAGGCAGTTGAGGGTGTTACCCAGTGGTAAAGTGTTTGCCCAGCATGCACTGACCTGGCTCAATCCTCAGCACCACACCCCCAAAGAGGAAGCAAGGAAGAAAGAAAGGGAGGAAGGGAGGCAGGGGAGAGATACATTTGAAAACGAAAATGAGGAAGAAAAGCCATATTATCATTTTAGTTGATACCGAAAAAATTTTTAAAAAAGGAAATGTTAAAGTTCAATCTCTAATTAAGAGGGGAAAAACTCTCAGTAGAACAGAAGTAGCAGAATATTGCCTTAACTGATAAGTGGTATTTAATATACACAAATGCATGCGCGCGCACACGCAGCAGCCCACCAGTGAAAACTGAAAAATCACTAATAGGACAAGGATGTGCACAATCACTGTTACTTCTGCTCAACAAGTAAAATCGTCCCCATTTCTGTGGGTACCACCTCTTTGTATTCAATCAACAATGGATCCAAAATATTTGGGGGGAAAGTTGTACTGAGTAAGTATAAACTTCTTTACCTTTCTTCCCTAAGCAATACAGCATAGCCATATGTGCAGCATTTACATTATTTTTAGCTTTTCGGTCTAACTCAAGACCACATTTCCCAGGAAAGAGCTGTGCCACTGAGCTATATCTTCAGCCCTTACGTTGTTTTCAAATACTACGAGATGATGTAATATTTTATAGAGGAGGATCTGAATGCATACAAGGCTAACATGCACAAGATTCTGAATTCAACCCCCAGCACTATTCCAAAAAAGAATATAAAGTAGAAATATACAGGAGAGTGTACATAGGTGATAGGCAAATACACTTATTCATATAAGGCACTTGAGTATCCACATTTTGGTATTTACAGAGGGCCCGAAGGCCAGCCAAATAGCTCAGCAGATTAAAGTGCCTGCAAGCAGGCATGGGGGCCAGGGGTTCATCCCCGGGCCTGTCATGCTGGCCCCACCCCTGGGGCACGTTGATAGGGCAATTAAGACTGGGCATGGTGGTGCACACCTGTAATCCCAGCTCTTGGGAGACTGTAAACAGACAGATCACTATGAGCCCGATCTTGTAGTGAGATCCTGAACAACCCTGTAGACCCTAAAATAAAAAAAAAAAAAAAAAAAAAAGATTATAGCGGGCCCTGAACCCCTCCCATACAAGAGCTAAGGTATGATTGCACTAAGAAGCACTAATGAATACCTAGTATCATACTATAACATAAAAACTCTTAAGAACTGAGAGGAGGGATGGCCAGATAGCTCCGGGGATTAAAGTGCCTGCTTTAGGCAGATGCAGGGACCAGGGTTCGATCCCCAACATGTCATGCCAGCTCCACCCCCAGGGTGCACGGAGATGGCAACTGAGACTGGGCATGGTGGCATGCGCCTGTAATTTCAGCACTTAGGAGGCTGAAAACAGGAGGATCACTATGAGTCCCATCTGTGTAGTGAGACCCTGAAGACCCTGTACTAAATACATAAAAACAAAGAACTGAGAAGATACCAATGTCTAAAGCACATAAAACATTCTACAGAAAATAAGTACAACTGAAAAATCTTAGCAATGTACTTCACTAAACTAATTTAAAAAACAAAATAACTGAGCACAGTATGATCCCTTTTTGTCTTGCAGCCCCACTCCAAAGACGGCTCTAAGTTCAGGTCCGGCTGTGCCCCCACAGGGACCTGCTCACCAGCCCTCTGCCTACCCAGCCGCTCCCCTCATTCCTGCCCCACTGTCCTCCCTCGAGGGCTCCCCACATAGTTTCCACTTTTCAGGCTGGCCCAACGACAAGAACCTGTGTGATTTAACAGGCATGGGTTCCAATGCCCCATTGTTCTGATACAGGTCTTCGAGTATTTATTTTGTATCTCTGCCATCTCCCTGACTGCATTAGTATTAGGCCACTTTCCATTAACTTCTAGATGTTACAGGACCTGTGAAGGCTCCTGGTCTCTAGTTGTTTCAGGCTTCCTTTACTTGCCTTACCACTCACCACAGAATACTGTGAAATCAGCTAAAATGAGCAGGCAACTTTGTGTCATTCTTGTTTTAAATGGAAAAAGCCTCTATGTACATACCATTCAGTAAGATACCCCAGCTGCTTATTTCAGGTATTCTTCATTATAAGGAAATAATCCATTTCTCTTCATATATCTATTTTCTTTTTATTACCCTGCATTAATTATACATGCTGAATGGGTCAGTGCCCCACTTCCTGCCCCGCACACCCTTGCCAACCTCCTAGTGATCACTACTCTACCTTCAGGTCAACTTCTTTTAAGGCTGCACACACAAGAGAACATCCAGCGTCTGTCTGTTGGTGTCTGACTTGGAAATACCCATTTCTAACGTATAAGGATTTTTTTTTTTTTCCCGGAACCAGGGATTGAACTCAGGCCCTTGAGCTTGCCAGGGAAGTGCTTCTTCCATTGAGCCATCTCCCTGGCCCCAGTATAAGGATTCTTAATAAATGTTTAAGAAGAATTTGGGAAGATAATATATGAGACTACTCTCTCTATTTGAGCAATTCCACTGCAAATCTGAAATTATTTTAAAATAAAATATTTAACAGAAATAGATGTTGACTTTTACAAACTGCGTTCTCAGTATGTATTTAAGCAATCTATGGATTTGGGGTCCATTTTTAACTCCTGTAGTCAAAGCATAAATTTCATCTGTTGACCTTCCTGCATCTGTTCTTGCTTACTTCTAATCCATTCCCCTCTACATAACAATGATTTTTTAAAACTATCAATGAGATTCCTCTCATGCTCCTGATTAAAATCCTTATATGGCTCCCCACTGCACTCAAGATAAAATCCAGACCCCTTAATGGGCCTGAAGGCTTCACAGTGCAGCTCAGCTCACTCCCCACTCTCTGCTGCTCTGACTACCCGGGTCTTCCTCCCATTTCCCCCTCTCAGCCTTTCCCCACTCTGTTCCAACAGCTGGGAGACTTCTG
>PVKA01027410.1:0-30578 GCA_004027165.1 Ctenomys sociabilis
ATAATTATTGAATCTTTGATATAATTCAGCTATAAAAAAAACCTGTAATTATAATTTCATGTATGCACCTTGTACAATACCAAAACGTTATGAAAACAGTTTGCAATGTATTAATTCATCGACTCTGTATGGTTAAGGTGTCTTGAAACTGTCTGATTGACATTTGTATTTTAATAAAATAAAAATAAATGGAAAAAAAAAAGATTGCATCATTCTACAAGACGCAGGTGACGTTCTCTACTACTACTTTTCAGGATTTTTTTTTATACCAGGAATTGAATTCAGGGTCTCTCACTTGCCAGGCAGGCACTCTGCTGTTGAGCATCATCCTGTGCCCTGAGAATATTTTTAAACAAAGAACTATGCACAAAGTAAGGCTTAGTTAGCTATCAAGGAATCCAGTGTCTATCCAAAAATAGATTACAATTCCTCCAGGCAGAGAGAAGATATATATCACCAGATTCCACTGGAGAGCTATAGCCACAGAACAAGTATTTAGAAAAAAAGAAAGTAGTCATAAGATATGCTTATAGCTATTACTTCCAATTAATTTCCATAGATATACCTTTGAGAAGTACAGCTCACACTGAAATATCTTGCAAAAGGTAAAAAGTGAATAGAGGGACACGTAGCAGAAACCCTAGGTACATGAAACAGCCCCTTAGATACTTCAAAGCTTCAATCTTGTAGAAAGAGAACATAAAAAGGACTTTCCATACTGTGTCATGTGCCATGCTCCAAAACAGTAACTAGACTTAAAAATGGATCAAAAAGCAACAAAAAGTTAAAATAATCTATTTTAGACATACAAAATTGGTAGAAATATGAAAAAATATTTTAAGGGATTGGGTAATGTGGAGGATACCATAAGAAGGCCTCACCTACAACTAAGAATTTTACAAGAATAGCAGAGAAAAGATATAATATTTTAAAAAGATAATTGCCAAAAATTACAAAAATTGGTTAAAAAAAAATAAGAGATTTCACAGATTGAAAATTTCAAAAACTACACAGAAGGAAAGTGTAAGAGCAGGAAATCAGAGAAATCAGCACTATAATGACTTTACAACATCGGAAACCAAAGAGATTACTGACCAACGCAGTACTGCCAAATGTTGGTGACTAAATTTTCAACAGCAGTGGAAAGTAAGAGACAATAGGATGATTTCTTCTCAATGTTCTGAGAAGGAAATTGTCTGTTAAAAATTACAAACAATGGAACATATTTTTAATTTCAAACTATTTTATAAAGAGATTGTAATAAAAATGTCATGCATGCATAAAATCAGATATATCCATTAACAGAACGTGATAGAAATCAACACACATATGGTGAATGTTTGAAAAGATGATAAATTACACATTTACTATAAAATGATGGTTTGCCACAAACCAACAAACAAATCATGTATTGGATGAAATTCTGAAGTATGTTCTTTATGGAAATAAAAAAATAATCCTTGATTTGCAAGATCAAATCATAATAAAAGTTGCAAAGATATATGTAGGCAACTCTAATAAAACACTGAGCCCTTACAATATCAATAAGATTGTATGCTGTGTGTTAGACTAAGAGAACTAAGTAAATAACAACCATAAAACAAAATAACAATGTCAAAGGATCCTAAGGACTTCGTAGACTTTCAAAAGAAGAAAAGTGCATGGTAAATGTGCAGTCAGATGCACCAATAGTATATTCCAGAGTTTAAGTACTACAATATTTTCTACGCCAGTAAATGAAAATTCCCTTTCCTACCAAACAACATGACTCGGTATTTGTCCCCAATGTGTAGAACAGAGCCTGCATGAAATCCATCAGGGTGTGTGGGCAGAGTAAGCACTTCGCTAGTCCATTGCAGAGTAGGCAGGAGGGTCCAACTTGCTGGGCAGCATGACAAAGACGCTTAGAGATATCTTGATGACAGGAGCTATGAACATGCTCTCCCCACAAAACCATGTACATCTAGCCACTTTGGGGTGCTAGGATCTTAGTTATATATCCTATGCATTAAATGAGAAATAAGAATTAGAGGTGTGTTCCCAACATCAATCCATGACTCAGGCAGTCACTTCATTAAATTCATGACAGAATAATTTCAAAAACAATTTGTGTCAGTCCCTCTGTTACCTGTAAGTAATATTATGATATGTACAATTTAGCTGAGGATAAAGGGGAATTTTTTCATACTTCGGTTTTTATTTTATAAAAAAGAAAACTAAGCAATAAAAACCATGGTAAAAAAATTCAAAACAAGATTTTAAGAGAGTAAGAATTATGAATATATTTCATATTGTTATCTTCCAAGTAGTTGCACATATTAAAAGATATAGCCATGAAAAAACTGTCAATTTCTGACTCTTTCTTTTCTTCTTTCTCCCATTTTCTACTTCATTTTTATATTGTTTACTATATTGATTTTAGTGCCATTCTATTAGTTCCATAGATTTAGAATAATCTCTGATTACTATACTGATTAATTTAAAGTCTTTATTCTACTGTCAAGAGAAATATTATCAATAAAACCACAAACATAAGCATAATTTATATTTGTAGAAAGAAATCATAGAATAAATAGCAAAAATAAAGCAAAAATTGCATCTAGGTAAGTTATATTTGCTGAAGCCTCAAAAGCTTAGTTAACAACTGAAACTGCTCACCAGCAAAGGAAAAAAAAATACATGGATTGGGAACAAAAGCAAAAGCCATGTACACTAGGGAATCCTACGGTCATGCTGGTGTTCCCCAGGGAAGGTACCAAAGCAGTGAGGTGGGTGAAACCATTATGGAAATCAGTGTGGAGACTTCTTTAAAAACTAGGACTGGAAATCTCACTCAAACCAGCTATCTCACTACCGGGATTTTTCCCAAAAGAACTGAAAACATCGTAACATAAAGATATATGTGCACCTATGTTTATAGCAGCACAATTTGTGATAACCACATGTTGGAGGTAACCAAAATGTCCATCACCTGATGAATGGATGAAAAAGATGTGGTGTTTTTATACAATGGAGTATTACTCAGCTATAAAAAATGATAAACTCAAAGCCTTCACATATAAGTGGATGCCACTTGAAGATATACTGATAGATTAAATAAATCAGACCTACATGTGTAAATATTGTAAGTCTCCCTAGTGTAAGAACACAAAATAAGAAGTAAAAATTGAAAGGTATAACACACTTAAATGGAAAGTGAGAACTTAAGGAATAAACAGTGAAAAGAGGGCAAGGAGAAAAGCTAGGAAACATGGAGGGGCAAAACCATGCATTTATATACACAAGGTAGTTAAGGAAATGATCCTGAGAATCTCCATCAGATTTTTGAAACTAGCAGTTAATTGTTAGGATTCTCACCCTGACTAACTATATGTGCTGATATCTGTGAACTAAGCAACTGCACCAAGAATAGCAATGTGCAATATTAAGGCCATGCTTGGAATGCCTGTCATTCTGGTCTTCTAAATGAATACTATTTCTAGTATCATATCAAGTACAGCTATACTCTTTCTCCAGTAGATGTTCTTTAAAAAAAAAAAAAAAAAAGGTAATAAAAGAAAACAAGAGACAAGAAAAAAATGTCATAGGATTGTCCTGTTACAGTGTTGTATATGGTTATATTTTTTAATTTCTATGCAAAACAGTGAGATGGGAAATGGAAGCCCTAAGCAATCTGGAGTCTATAAGTACTCATTCAAACAGGAAGAGGTGAGCGAAGTCTCAAAAAATACTTGAGGCAAGCAATTTCTCCCCATATGATAATCTACAAAGTAATAATTAGGCACATAAGTCCACTAATATTTCCTTTTCCACAAAGGGATTTGGGTTTTAGGGGACACAAGTGATTTGTGAAGAAAGAGAGCAGAATACACAAAGAGCCCAGTGGGTTCATCAAGGCCATAGTATTATGCATGACTAGTAGTAGAGCACAATTGCATCTGTCCTCAGTCTATACCAGGGTATTCCAGGCTGATATCTAGTTCATTCAGTGAAAGCCTAGAAGCAGAATATACCATAGCTCTCATGGGACATCACTACTTATTCAGCCCTGCTGTCAGCCTCTTTCTCATATGTGACCTACAGGGGGTGGGATTGTCAGCCTCTTTCCACAGTAATGATGCTCCAGGAATGTTCTCGTTAGTCTGTTGCATCCATCAAATGGTGCTGAGAAGTGGGGTTTGCCCAAGCAATGGATGAGCCTCTAAGTGCAAAGGAATCTAGTTGGAGCTTTCAAGGCTCCGTAACAGATGTAGACAGGAGTGAGTGCATAAATTTGTAGAACCTTCAATTTCCCTAGACATGACTAATAAACAAATGTGTAAAATGAATAACACCCAGCACAGTATGTCAGGCACCATGCAACACAGAGATATTAACTTAAGTCATCCCAAGTGTGATGATCTGATGAAGCAGATACTATGGTTTTCCCCTTGTATGCAACAAGACTATCACCCAATTAGGATTGTTTCCCAGATTTTATAAGTCCCCAGCTAAAAGACAGCAGGAGCTCCTTAGAATTCAAAGCATGAGAGGCTGGAGTAAAGTAGGAGCGGAGACCTCAGGTAGTTAGGAATGCCAGGATATCTTCAGAAGAAATCTGTCGGCACCAAGAAAAGGCTGCCAAGTGAGCATCCCCCTGTGGTTTAACCAGCATAGCAATAGACGTAGAACAGAGCAGGACCTCTGGAGTTTGTATGTTGTAATCACAGGTGATATATGCTGGATGTGTAAGTGCAGGACTTAATGTTTTACTGGTGGGTTTTAGACTTCCTTTGGTCCAGTTCTTTTCCAATACTCTATTCCTCCTTTTAGCATATGAAAGCTCACTCTGTGACTTTGTAGCTTAGGAACATGTTACTTGGTGTTAAGATTGACTAGAGGCTGATAGGTAAGATTTGCCTTGAGTCACTGAGATTTTGAACTCAATTTTGAGAAATTATAGAACTGTTGAGACACAGGAATGAATTTCAACTTTTTCTTGCATACAGGATAGTTGCACAATGTTAGGTGCAATGATGATGACTTTATTTTATATCCATTTGTCAATTAGAGAAAGGTATTTCTATGTAAATTGAAAAGAGGTGTCCTTATGAGGGTTATTCTTCATTATTAATTTAATTGGACTGAGATTTACTTAGAAGATTGATTGAAGCACATTTCTGGGTTATCTTAGGGGGTTTATAGAGGCATGATGTTAAGTACTGTATCTAGTCTCTAGCCCGTTCCACTTGAACTTATCTCCTGTTTCTCTGCTTCTAGCTGCCATGATGGGACTATATTTCTTTGGCAAAGGCCCTCTGGCTTTCTATTTGTGCTTTGGGGCAAATAGACCATGGACTGAAACTTTTGAAACAATAAGCTGAAATAAATCTTTTCTCCTTGAAATTGTGTGTTTCAGATATTTTGTCCCAGTGATCCAAAGCTGATACTACAGTATTTTCCAAATGAAAAATAAATTATTTCTCACAGTTTGGAAGGGGAAAACAATCATAAATTAAGTTAACACATATGGGTCAACTTCCCATGTGTACCATGTTCTATCTGTTCCTTAACAGGGCATAATGTGTTCCTTGGTTTGCTTTCATAAAATGCTAATCTTACTCCTGAAGTTTATACCTGCACTAACTCATTCACTCAGAACATTTCAATTTGTAATCCCCTCACATTGAGGTTTCAAAAAATGGGAGGACTCAAACATTCATAATGTGTTTAGCACTAGATTTAGCTAAGAATCCCCTGGGAAAGTCTTCATGGTGCAGACACTAAATTAACACTGTTCGATTCCATTCTTTCATAGGGGAAAGCGTGGACACATCCTTATTCCATGTGGCCCACTTTAAAGAGGAAGGGTTGCTTCTGGAGAAACCATCCAGAGTGGAGACACATTACATAGTCCTAGAAAACCCCAGCTTCTCCCCAATGGGAATTTTCTTGAGAGTGATCTCCACTGCTGGACGCTTCATTCCTATCAGTTGCACCACGTTGCTCTACAAGCAGCTCCAACCTGAAGATATCACTTTTCATCTCTACCTGATCCCAAGCGACTGTACCATTCGGAAGGTGACGTAAAGAGTAAGATGAGTGAGCCACAGTCAGGTGATGATACGCATAAAATGCAGTAAGAGAAACTCTGGAGGGGCCTTCATTTGGAATGAAAGATGGTCCAATTATAATGCACAAATCTCAACATGAGTATTTATTTCTGCCCTCTGCTCAGTCATGGACTAATCTTCAAAACCTCTAAAGTCTCATCAAACCTGTTGGATAATCCAATGGACTGTTATTTCTCCAGGTTTAAAGCAATACGAAGGCTGTGTATTTAAAAGTGTAGCCTTTCTTTAGTCTCTCGTTTTCTCTATCAGTCAATATTTTTACTTAACACAGCATACACAAACAACCAGGCTTTTTCTGAGAAGGAACATGTCAGAAGGGAAGTGCAGAAGGAGATGTGGGTCAGTGCACACACACTGAACCTGGACATGTTGAACAACTTCTGTGCTTTATTTCAGATCAGATTTTCAAAAAGGCAGAATGACACTGAATCATGCTCTTTGTGTCCCTCAGGCCATAGATGATGAAGAAAGTAAGTTCCAGTTTACACGAATACACAAGCCACCCCCAATGGACCCTCTGTACATAGGCAGCTGCTACACTGTGTCTGGTTCAGAGAACCTGGAAATTACTCCGAAGGTGAACAGCCCATATGTTTGTACCCTCAGCAGAATCAGAAATATGCTTGGGGAAGAATATGTTAGATGGGTTTTGGGGCTTTTCCAGAGACAGGTACTAGACTGAGGCAGAGTATAAGGGTCTTTGGGGTGAGTCAGAGTGCTCAAAGCCTGGAAAAAGAATGTATCAAAGACTGCAGGAGAGGAAGTTATAGTGAGGGAACATCACATCTGTGATTGAAAGTTTGACCAGGGGAACTGAGAAGAGCTGGGAGTCAGTACCTTCCAGGCAAAGCTCACCTGTAGTTTAACATTCTGAGAAAGTAATCAAGTCTTACCTCTAGGAAACACAGACTACCACAAACATGAATCTATGGCAGACACTTAGCAAACATTCATTGTAGTGCTGTGAGCAGAATCCTCAGCATTTTATGGGGCACGTGGTAACCTGTCTAATGTAAATAAACTACATGTTCAACAGGGCTAACAGGACTTACCTGCAACCCTCCGATCATTTTTAATGGCCTTGAGGTATAACTGTTTGCTTTTAATCAGTCAGCATGATAATGAACTTTACTTATGAAGCTCAGGATAGTCTTGACCACCAGGGACTACCTTTTGCTCTTTTTTTGTGTGCACTCCTCATTGGCCAAAGGCAGATGAGTTGGATCACTGGTGATTAATATATAAAAGCAAATTTTCAGCATTACATAAATCTGCTGGCTGTGATTAAAAAAGCAAACACAGCATAGCCATTTGTAGTAGCTCAGGGATTAGAGAGATGGGAAGTTATCTTGCATGTCATCTGGCATGACAGGGCTCATGGAGCAGCGTTTCACACTCAGAACAGCACATGAAACACTGTAGTAACTTAAACAATTACCAAACCCGATACAACTATGAGTCCTTGTTACAGGTCTAGATACACAACTGTAGGTTGTGAATAAAAACACATCCTGAATACACTTGGGTCTGTTGAAGGAAGCCCAATAGTCCCCCTTTTCACTTGAAGGTAAAAATTGTCCCATTTTCAGCAGTGTAAGGACAACAGGAAATTTCCATAATAAAAGTTTCCCTGTCTGGCTTTATATTCTTGTCTGTAAGATAAAGTAGAAGATAATAGGTCATTCAGTTAACCTAAGAATACTAGGCATAGTCTAGAGAATATATGTGAGAGGTTTTATTCCCTTAAATTGTGGAAAGAAAACACAAATAATAAAAAATAAGAGACTGAAGGTCTGTTACTGTTTCAGAGAGCATTGAAATGAAAGTAGAAAAGGACAGACATAGAATAAAGGAATGAAATAGAAATTTTATAGATGAAATAAATTACCCTGTTGTTTTGTTTTGTTCTTTGGGTTTGTTTTGAGGCAGGATCTCACAATATAGTAAATGATGGTCTTGAACTTGCTTATGTAGCTCAGGCTGGCCTCCACCTCACAGTGATCCACCTGCCTCAGCCTCCTAAGTGCTGGACTTACAGGAATGCATCTCTGTACCAAATATCTCCACTTGTCCTGTTCTAACATCAACTAGAAGCTGCTTGGTTATAAAGGCAGCAAACTGCATGATTTCTGATAATCCTATTTAATGTCTCCAAATGAACTCAATATCCAGTTGCTATGTGTAGTGTTGTTTATAATTTGAAGTAGGATTCATGAATCCAACATGAATATTTTGGGGTTTTCTTGGATTTCAGTTGTTAATAAAAGATTAAGAACATAATTTTGGCATTCCTTAGACATTAACCTAATGTCATATGTATGCTTTAGTAGATATCAGGCAGTTGACCCCACAGTCCTTGTTCCTAGGAAGTTATGACCTGGCAAAATGGGCCTGCATAAAAAATAAAGTAGCTGGCAAGTACTGTATGGAACAAAAAACAGCGACAAGGGCTGTCCAAATAGCACAGTGGATTAAAGCACTTGCAAGCAGGTACAGTGGTTCGATCCTGGGCCTGCTGTTCTGGCCCCACATCTGGGGCACAAAGAGAGGGTAATTGAGATGAGGCATGGTGGTGTGCACCTGGAATCCCAGCATTTGGGAGGCTGTAAATAGGAGAATCACTACTAGTCCAATCTAGTAATGAGACCCAGAACACTCTGTAGACCCTTCTCTAAAAATGCAAAACAAACAAACAAAAAAAATCAATTAAGCTACTTAGTAGTAGCTGTCAGACAAGGAAGCACTGAGATTCCACTTGAGTTAATTCTTTAGTGACAATAAGAACTCAGGTATTTGGAGATTTGTGGCAGAGGGATTCAGAAAGAAGTGTGCGCAGAAATGGCAAAGTATTGCTAGGGCAACACTTCCTATTGACAGAAAGCAGGTGAGGTAATCAGAGATTGATGAACACAGAAAAGATGGGGTTAGCCCAAAGGCAGATTCTCCCAGATGCCATTGCTGAAGATGGTCCTGATATAGAATTCTTCCTCTATGCACAGTGGTAGCCACTGAAGAGTCTGAAAACTGGCAACATCAGACACGATTTACTTTCATAAAGATCCCTCTTCCCACCAGGTGAGCCGCAGTGTGAGAAGTCTAAAATCTGTTGCAAAGTAACACATGAGATTTGTATTGGCTTGACTAGAGAAACAGTAGAGAGAAAGAAGAGTTGATAGATTCAGGAAAAATAAGCTGAAGCAATATTCAGAAACCAAATGGACAACTATTCTCTTCAACAGGACTAGAATTTGGAAGTAGAAGCAACAGGACTTGGTGGATTGGCCGTATGTGTGGATAGAAAGGAAAGACTCAGGGTGGCACCTCAATGTGGAGTCTGAATGTTCAGTTGATACTAGCACCAATTCCTAAGTTTAAGGAAAATGGGATGAAACACATTTAGGAGATGGCTACAGTGCCAGAGTACACTCTAGCATTTGACTTGGAAAAGGTTTTGGACCAAGTTTCTGGTACTTGGTTCAGGATCCAATAAGACAACCTCTGGGACTGAGCTGTAATAGTTTGGAATCAAGGTAGAAAGTATGAAAGACAAATATGCACCTAAAAATAGAAAGAAAAATATGACTTAAGTTGTTTGAGCAGCACAGGATGAGGTCTGACATGCATGGGGCATGCTGTGTTTCCATCTATCTGTACCACTGTTTGTGATCCAAAAGTTGTGCATAATTCTGCCATAGGAAATTTTCAGTATTCTTATAAGGCTGACAAAAAATAAGAAGCTGTGTTAGGAGGGAGAAAGGAAAACTAGACATGGTAAAACAATGGCTTCTCCAATCGTTCTCTTTCTGTCTTCAGGAACTAAAGCTCTACTATCGGAGTTCTGGAGAATCTCAACTCTTCTCTGAGATTTCTGTTGACAGTTTTAGGTCAAGAATCCAGCTGCAAATTAGAAACAAGGATGATGGTGTAACAGTATGGGAGGCCTTGTTGAAACCAGGTACAACCAAGACAACTCCAAATAGCTCAGAAGTGGAAGGAAATGTATCTGCAACTGTGCACACATGCGTGTGTGTGTATGTGTGTGTGTGCACACATGCATATGTGTGTGATAATGCATGAAGACATGTGTATTATGGTATTTAACACAATTTAATAGAATGTCCAAATGAGGTTTGTGGCTTTCTCAAGTTGCCTAGAATCTGATATTACTACAGTTAAAAAAAAATCAACATCACTGTAAGCCCCTTGTTTTCTGCCATATGCTCTACTATCTCCACGCTTGCCTTGAATTAAGATTTTGGTTTCCACAAGGTCTTTGTCACCGTGTCATCTCACAGCTTGGTGGTGAAATAAAGGAGTAAGAATTGCAGTGTTCTGTGATTTAAGATTAAAGCAGTATTGCCTTTTTCATTGACACATTATTATTTTAAGGTACAAAAGAGGAAATTTAATAATAAACTTTGAAGAGTGAAGAAATTTTACTTTATCTTTATCCAATGCAAAGATACCCACCACCACAAAACCCCTAATTTGTCCTTAACTGAAAAACCTTGATTTTGACATGTGTATGCAGAATATGCATATTTATTTTGTTAGTGGAGAAGGCCTGACAAGTACAATGAAATTGACCTGTGCTCACAAAGGGAAGGACAGATAAATTCCATGAAATTATATTGAATCATTTCAGCTATCTCAGAAAGAACACGCATAGGTCACTATCAGGGGTTTCATCCAGACAAAAGCAAAATAAAAGCAGTACTGAGAAGTTTCAGAGGAATTTCTATTGCTTATTCTGCTGTTTTCTCTATATTCATCTATGATAATAGCCTCTGAGTCTTAGTTTCTATATATGTAAGGAAAGTATTTGCCTACACAGTTTCTGACAGAACATTGTGTCTTTACACAAGACTGTATTAGAATTTGTCTATACCACTTGTTCTCAGAGTCCAAGAAAATCAAACATGAGTAAAAGTTTCAATATGTGTCAGACATGTTTATAATGAATGCATTTACTTTATTTTGCCCAGGAGACCTCAAACCTGCAGTGACTCTGGTCTCTCCAGCTTCCACAGGTGAGTTAAAACTGAGATGTGATACCTGTACAACACTAATCCTTGTACAGGTGCTTTTCTATCCCTCGATCCCAGGGATAGACTCGATCTTAGACAAGCTGCATGGACGTGTGCTGAGTGAAAAGCAGTATGAAAGCATGCGAGCTGAGGTCACCAGACAAAACCAGATGAGGAAGCTCTTCAGCTTCAGCAGATCGTGGCACAAGGAATGCAAATGTCATTTCTACAAAGCCCTGAAGGAAACCCATCACCGTCTGATTACGAACCTCTGGGAGGACTGGGGTATAAAATCAAATACACTTGACAGTGATTGAGGGATAGAAAAGCACCTGTACAAGGCTTAGTGTTTCACCATTCACATTTATCCTGTACATGGAGTCCCTAGTTTCCCCACGCACAGCCTCAAAGCACCGTCATGAACCCCTTCTTCCTAATCAGACATTATCAAGACAAAGGCAGCAGAGCACAGTGAAACATTGTTTCTTGGCGCTGGATGTCCACATAGAGTGAGAAGGAAGCAAGGATGCAGACGAAGGGGAAAGAGGTAGAACTGGCAGATTGAATGTAGGGCACATGCTATGATATTTCCTTTGCTTATTTCAGCTTCAACTTCATCTTCCAATGTTCCACCTATGTCACATTTTGTGGACCAATATAAGATGCAGCTGGTGGAACGAGTGACTTCGGTGGACTCGATCTTAGACAAGCTGCATGGACGTGTGCTGAGTGAAGAGCAGTATGAAAGCGTGCGAGCTGAGGTCACCAGACAAAACCAGATGAGGAAGCTCTTCAGCTTCAGCCAATCCTGGGACAAGGAATGCAAATGTCATTTCTACAAAGCCCTGAAGGAAACCCATCACCATCTGATTATGAACCTCTGGGAGGACTGGGGTAGAAAATCAAATACACTTGACAGTGACAGCTGAGCAGTTGAGGACTGAGGAATCACCTTCAAACTTTGGCCTTGACAACCTTTTAGTGTCTTCATCTATTAATAGGTTGCTATCTGAGGTGTTCACCAGTTGTCAAGTTAGGGAATATGCCTGTCGTGTATACTATATGTCCTGCCCAGGATGTATCCTGGGTTACCAGACTTCCTTCATTGGCTTTCAGAGCCAGGTCTCTGGGTGGGACAACAGCATCTCAGAGGAAGTCTATGTGATTTGTGAAGATTCATGCACAATATATAAAGCCTGTTCTTCTGCCCACAACACTGAGCACAAAGGCCTCTTTGTGCACCCAGATGCAGGCAGGAGGGGTGAGAGTGGATATAACATTGCTTACCTCTGTCAGAGATATACAGAGGAAATTAACCTGGGAATTCACAGCCCACCTGGGAATTAAAGTTGTTTTTTTTCTATGGATTTGGATGTGTGCTTTTTTGTTTCTGGAGCTGATTTTTATTCCTATGTCCAGAAAACAGATAGAAAATTCTACTGCTGGATAAAAGGAAAGTAGGCATCAGAGTAGGTTACTAAGAGCCTGAAGAAAATACTTGGAGACTGTGAGGGATAACATTTTATAATTAATGCCAGTGAGACCTATAAGGATTCCACACACAAATCAGTGAACAGATGTATTTTGCTTATTTATAATGTTTGTTTTGGAAATACTGTGTACATATTTGCATCACATTTATACATTTGTACTAACAATGTATTTTTAATAAAAAAGACAAGTAGTCGAGGATAGAATTAATTAACCATAACAGAGAAGGGACCATACAAAGCACACAGGACTTCAACAGCACTATGCAGAGAGTCCAAGAGAGATCCTTATCTTCAAGAGCAGCAACAGGCAAAATCCCATAAGAAGTATTTGCGATAAATACTTAGAAAAATCTTCAACATAACCACTTGAAAAGAAGGTACAAGGTTCACAGGATCTCCAATAGCAGGCAAGTGCTTTAACAACAGCACTACCTTGCTGGTCCAGTGGTGGCAGCAGGCCGGACAAGATTTCATGAGAAATCAGAATAGCCAGTGGAGCCAGCTGGACTGTGTTATTCCATGGCACTCTCTGTTAAGTCTTTGGTTGACATAGAAATAGGATTTACAGGATTATAGGTACAGCTGCATTAGCAGTGGTATTCTTATCTGGCTTAGTTGTGCTATATAAATAGCATTCTAAGGAACACACAACTTAGCATATATTCAAAAATGCAAATGCTGTAGACAGCACCACCTTGGTCAGCACCACTGTTCTTTAACTAATACTTATCCAGACCATTGGACCCTTTGTGCTTCCCACATGCCCTTGACTAGGTGAGTGTGCTGCAAACTCAAAACAGCCATTTTGGGACATGGTGCTAAGTGCTCTCATTTTTCTCAGGGAAGATGCACTATGGGAAATGTGAAGTACTCTTGACTAGAAAGTAAATTTTAGGTTTGTTTCTCAGTTATTCTATACAGCCAAAACCACTTTTACCTTTTCAACTAGTGAAGCAGGGAGTGTGTCTCTCAGCAATTAGCCCAAGTTATTGCAAGTCGAGGCTGAGTAGGATTCTAAAGAAAGAAGCACTGACTACCATGGTTGATCACTTCAAGGAATTTACAAAAAGCCAGGTATAGTGATGAATGACTGTAATCTCATCAGTCAAGAGGCTAGAGCAGGAAGATTGCTACGAGTTCAAGGCTAGCCTGGGGCACATAGTAAGTTCAAGGCTAACTGGAAGTGCATAAAAAGGTCAAAAATAAATGAAAAAAAGAATTTTCTAGAAGAACTTATAGAGAGTATCAGCATCCTCTAGATGAAAATTAAGAAAGAAAATGTTCTCCTTAGATGTGTCAGGACAATTGATTGTGCCATGGAGTTCATAAAAGGTTTATGGGATTTGGCTCACAGACAAAGACAACTTCTTATTATTTAGTAACAGGTTTCATCATCCAACATTTTCAACTGAACATGTTTTACCAATGCTGAGCAATGAGCAAAGCCATGGCTTAGGTTTTAGGGGAATCGTAGTTTGCTGTTTGCAGACCAAGAAATAAAGAAGAGGAAACAGTAGGCTGTGCCATTGTTGAAATTAGAGTTGTATTTTCTCTGGATTTGGATGTGTGCTTTGTTGTTTCTGGAGTTGATTTTGATTCCTATGACCAGAAAACACATGGAAAATGCTAATGCTGGATAAATGGAATGTAGGTATTTCATAAGCCTTGTTTTTCTGTGGAAAAGATTCTATGCCTTCAAACAGGCTCTGGCACAACTTTCCTGAACCCCTCTAGCACCTGGTATCCCTCTTGCTCTATCTGAGGACTCAGCACATGATATTGACCCTCTGTTTTGTTGCTTGTCACATCCCACTATTTTGTAAGTTTCCTGAGGATGAGTGCTATGTCTAATATGCTTATCATTAGGTCTTCAGTGATTAATTTAGTACATGGAACATAATATGGACTTCATGGGAATTTATTATGGTTCAATTATAAAGAAACTGTTACTGCTACTAGACACCTCTCTTAATAGTGAGGTGTCCACCAAACTGTCCATGTGGCACTTGAGGTCAAAATGATAATAATGAACCTCTGACACCAAATATCTAGGTACATCTCACAGGCAAAATTCAATGAGTCCACCGCCTAAAGTCCCCAGTGTCATTATTTCTGCACTGCTCACAAATTAAAATGCATGGTTTTTATGAGACCAAAGGCAAGCTCACATACCATGTTAAGGGATTTTTTTCCTTGTCTCTTTAATTCATGATCATGACTTTGTTGTTCTTAGCAGCCTGCTTCATATGATAATGACTAAAGAGAAAGTTAAGGAACAGCACTAACTCTTCCTTACACACTGCCCCTCTCAAGTATGGAAAAGGCAAATCAAATGCAGTTGTCAAAGTGCATAAGAGACTAGCAGGATTTACAACTCAGTGCTGTCCCAGATTTTCTGTTCAACGAGATTATGGGACCACAGAGAAAACTGATCGATGAAGTATAATGTGCCTAAGGCAAGTCACCTAGAGAAAAAAAAATTGGGCTTTCACAGAGGGTCAAACAATGGCTGTGACTCATCCAAATGGCTGACACTGACAAAAGACACACAAGGTGCTGTACATGGTTGCAGGGTAAATGCTGAAGGAGTTTAACTGACCTTGTCAGACAGCAAAAGTTACATTTTTAGTTATACAGGTCTTGCTTGAACTCTTTCTAATGATCCAACAGAAAAGTGTAACCACAAGGTATAAAAGTAAAGCCATATTAACATGTTGAGCTGTATGTGAGCTGTAAAAGGCTCATATAAACAACTTCAGACAATTGCCAGTTGTGCTGATAACCCACTACTAATATAGACTCTTGCATTATATTAGGTTATTTTGCTGAATTCAAGCACCTACAGTCTTGTTTGGCATCAAGTATGAAAAGGTCCTTTAAAAACTTCTCCAAATACAGCTTCTCTTACAGCAATAGAACACCCATCTCTAACAAAGCAAAAGGGAAAACGGGATATAAATAAAAGGCTATTTTTAAAAGAAGTTTAAATATCAAAAATATATCTGGAACAGGAATGAGGAGAAAGACAAAAGAAAGAAGGAGAAAAGATATATCTATGTATATATGCAGATAATTCAGATAATTTTACTGCTAATTTCTTCTGGTCTTTTAAAGGGACCAGTTAATGCTTATTTTTCTTCTTACTATTCTTCTTTTGTTTTTAATTTCTTATAACATTTTTAGTCTTTTTTGCTTTGTTTTAAACCAATTTTGCACAGTTATACCTAGTAATCTAAACAACTATTTTGAAAATAACATCATACAATATAGCAGCCACTGCTGAATTTCTATTACTTTGTTTAGTGAAATTTTGCATCATTTCTGTTACTGTTTTTCAATTTTGTATTCTTCAAAAAATAAAATATATTTTAAAAATTAGAAGAGAGACTAGTATGATGGAAACCATGTACTGAAACTTTTAACAGAAAACCTCAGAACCACAGCATTTTCATAACTTTGCAGAGTCAGCATGCTTTAGTGACTCAGGGTCCAGGTATGGCACTCATAATATGTACTATAGAGATGTCATATTCTTAAGATTGTTACTACTCCATCTAACCTGGCTGACTTAACATTCAGGTAAACTAACACTGACACATGTATGAACATTCATTCTCTCTCTCTCTCTCTCTCTCTCTCTCTCTCTCTCTCTCTCTCTCTCTGTCTCTCTGTCTCTCTCAATATTGATTCCCCAAACAAACATTCAAATTGATTACATAAGGAATGAAAAGGGTGATATCGCTACAGAGCCTGTGAAAATTCAGAATATCATCAATTCTACTTTGAAAACCTTTACTCTCATAGGATGGAAAACACAAAAGAAAGCAGACAACAGATGCTTTATAAATTCTCTCTCACTATGATAAAAAAGATGAACCCCTGTGATAGCCCTTTGCCTTCAGATATGGAAATGTGTAGTTGCGTTTTAAAAAAGAACAGAAAGCAAAAAATATTTTCCCTGTACTACTCTATCTCTGAGTATGACTGTCTCAGGTACCAAGAGAAGCATAATTCCTTTAGCAGTCAAGCCCTGTAAATAACAATGAGTAGTATTCTAATACATCACGGCCAAGGTAATTCCCATTCATAAAGTACAGAATGACCTTCAATATACACAAAATCCACTGGCTCAGATGTATGACGCTCATTGTACTTCTTCTTTTTCTCTAATTTTTTGGCAATCAAGCTTAAGTTGTTAACCCTCCAGAAGAGAAACTTAATGATATTATTACCCTAAAAGACAGGCTGTTGAGCTTAATATCAGTATCTGTCTGAATATCAAACACCTTAGAAATAGCATGGAACAGGGTATTTTCCATTAATTGTTCATATGCTAAACTTGGCCTTAGACCTTCAAGATAAATGAGGACTCAGGACACAAGAGAACCTGTACCGTAATATCCTTTAACTTAGTGGTGTCCCAAAGTTTTTGATCAAGGAGACTGTGGCGCCATAGAGGAAAGTGATCAACGACATAGAGTGTGCCAAAGGAGAGTCACATAGAGAGAAAACATTCTCTCAGGCTTTCACAGATAGGAAATTGGTCAGGCAATGGCTGTGCTCATTCACATGGCTGACACTGACAAAAGATAGACAAATTGCTGTACAGGGTTTCAGGATAAATCCTGAGTGGATTTGACTGACCTTGTCAGATAAAAAGATACATTTCTTGTTATATAGGTCTTAGTTCATCTTGGTCTTAGCCATCCAGCAGAAAAGTATAAAAATAAGGTATAAAAAGTAAAGCCACATTAATATGCTAAGTTGTAAAAGGCTCAAGACAACCACTTCTGACATTGCCAGTTCTATGGATACCCACTATTATTATGGACTACTGGCCTATATTGTATTGTTTGGCTGAATTCATGCATCTACAATATATGAATGGAAATGGAATACCCATCTCGGACCAAAATAAACAAAAAAAGGGAGCTACAAATTAAGGACCATTTTGTAGTGAAAAAAATATGCACATATTTGTGTATACAAAATAGTTAGTATAGATATACAGATACTGTCTCTTAGTTCAATGAGAAGAAAGTTTTGAACTAATAGTGTTCAGACAAAATATCATGTCTGCATCTTGTACTATAAATAACTACTATGAAGACAACAATATGCAACATTTTAATTATTGTAACTGTTCAACTAATCTGTTTTGAAATTGTCTTATTGCTATTTTTTCTCAATAAAATTAATAAAAGAGAAGTAGGATGCTCAAATCCAAGCCCTTCTTATTATCTAAATTTTGGTCTGCAAACTCAAGTCATTAACCATCCAGAGGAGGAGCTTATTGTTATTATCCTACAACATAGGCAGCTGAGCTTAACCCCACTATCTTGACTGAATATCAAACTTCATAGACATAACATGAAACAGGTATTTTCCATCAAATATTGATATATGAAACGTTGAGTCCCTAAAGAATATGAAGAAAAAAAATAAAAATATATTTTAAAAACTAGAAATAAACTATTACATATCTTTACACAGAATTTTAGAAATCTAACCACATACAGCATTGTATCAGGACAGCCCTGCAACATCCCTTTTCCTGGCTCCTGCCTTCATTGACCACCTTCTTCCTTTTTAAACAAACCTATACGTGATAGATAGCACAGAAGCAGCTGGTGTGTAATGACAAGCACCACATATTCAGAAGAGCAGAATGACAAGCACTCAGAGCATGACCCTACTATTACACATTGCTATCTTCAGTGCAGTTGCTTAGTTCACAGGTATCAGCATATATAGTTAGTCAAGATGAGAATCCTACCAATTAACCGCTAGTTTCAAAAACATGCTGCAGATTCTCAGAATCCTTGCCTTACCCATCTTGTGCTTATAAATATGTGCCTTTAGGGTGCTGTATTCTTGAATCAAAAATGGAACTTGTGTAGCTCCTCTTTCTTTAGATGGTCCAAGTAACAGATCAGGTGCATTAGTTCATCAGCCCTTTTTAATATACAAAGGGGAGCCTGGAGAGAACAATCATGGGGTGTGTTGTGAATGAGCAGAAGTGAAGGGAATCAGGCCAGACAAGAACAGGGGTCTATATTTGCTTTGATTCCTAGAATCCTTCATTGAAAATTTTCCACTGGAAAATTTGTTTCCTTGGCAAACTTCTATGTGGAAATCAGAACCCAGTTTTATAAACCCCTGACGTCTTTCCTAATTGATGATACTTGGTGAAGTAAAAGAAAGAGAAGTGGTAAGAAAAGCCATAGTATGACATATTCAGAAGGGACTGAGACACTGGAAGAAATACAACGATGCAGTATTGATGGTGAAGTAGGAGCAGTGGGAATCAAGAATGGAAGGATGGAAGGATGTGAACCTGAGAACTTGGAATTTGAATAACACTCACTGCTTCTACTTGGTCCTCTGGTGCCAATGCTTTAGGAGCTTCCATCTTGACTCTTTTTTTTTTTTTTTTTAATTTTAAGATAATTTTTAATATTTTTTTATTTCGACAAATAAAAACAACAGCAAAAAATCAAAAATAAAGACAGAAATGGGGTAACATATAACCATACATGCATTACAGATTTTCAAAACAAGAATAGCTAATTAACAGCAATTGATATATTATTGTTTATCAGCAAATCTGTTGCTCAGATTAACAGATATAGTTGTGCAAGGTAGGAGGTATGATTGAACATTACAACATGCTTTCAAGAAATCTTAAATAATCGTGCTCTCATTTTGTTTTTTCACAACAAATCAGTACTTTATTTATATTTTTGCAAAGTTAATAATGTGTGACACAGCTTGCCTAGGGACTAATAGCTTACCTTAACCAGACAGCATGTTTAGCTCAGGACTGAGGTAGCATGTTTGCTTTAGGGATTGAGGTCTAGTCACACTTACACACCTTTGATCCATTTCCTAATTTCTGTGTCTCCTAACATATCGCCGTTTTTTGTTTTGTTTTGTCAGAGCTGGGTGTTTCGTTCCAGTTAGAGAAGCTGTAATTGGAGAAGTCTTTAAAGGACCTATTCCTACTTGCATACCAAAAATTAAACAGATAGATGAGTTGCAAGGATAGCCAACATTTTTTACTCTAGCCCTTCAAGGTCAGTGAGGACTCAGGATGTAAGAGAAACTCTGCTGTAACAAAGTGGTGTCCTTTGTGATCAACCCTTGAACAGTTTGATGACTTGACATGAGAATCCTACCAATTAACTGCTACTTTCAAAAAAACTGCTGAAGATTCTCAGGATCATTGCCTTAACCATCTGATACATATAAAGGTATGGCTTTTCCCCTGTCATTTTTCCTAGCATTTTTTCCTTGCTCTGTCACCATTGTCTAATTGTTAAGTTCTTGCTTTCCTTTTAATTGTGTTACACCTTTCTATTTGTACTTCTTCTTTCGAGGTCTTATACTAGGGAGACTATATGATATTGACACATATGGGTCTGGTTTATTTCACATATGAGCATATCTTCAAATGGCATCCCCCTAAATATAAAGGTTTTGAGTTTATCATTGTTTATAGCTGAGTAATACTTCATTGTATAAAATACCACATCTTTTTCATTCATTCCTCAGGGGATGGGCATCTTCATTATTCCCATGATTTGACTACCACAAATTGTGCTGCTATAAACATAGGTACACATATATCATTATGATATGATGTTCTCAGTTACTCCAGGAAAATTCCCAGTAGGGGGATAGCTGCTTTGAATGAGATTTCCAGTCCTAGTATTTTAAGGAGTCTCCACCCTGATTTCCATAATGGTTGCAGCAGTCTACATTCCCAGCAGCAGTGGATAAGGGTTCCTTTTTCCCCACAGCCTCTCCGACATCTGTTGTTGGTTGATTTCATTATGATAGCCATGTTTCCTGTAGTGAGATGATAACTCAGTGTTGTTTTAATTCGCATTTCATGAATGGCTAGTGATGTGGAGCATTTTTTCATATATTTATTCATTTCTTTAATTTCATCCTCTGAGAAGTGTGTGTTCATCTCAGATTCCCATTTCTGGATTGGATCTTTAAATTTTGGGGCCCTAATATTTTTTTGTTCTTTATAAATTCTAGAGAGCAGAACTTTGTCTGTGTGCTTATTTGTCAAGATTTTTTCCTAATTTGTGGGTTTTCCTTTCACTCTGTTGGTAATTTCTTTTGAAGTGCAAAAACTTCTGAATAAGCTAGTTCCAGTTCTGAATTCTTTCAAGTGTTATCCATGGGATTTGATTTTTGTTCATGAGCTCTTTTCCTGCCCCGTATCTTCAAGAGTTCCTCCTACTAAAAGTTACTTTTTCTTAAAAATAAACTTTCCTTGTTACTCTCAGTCCTCCTTTGTGAATTACTGCAAATCATCACAAAGAGGATCAAGGAACAGAGATACTCACACAACAGAGAAACAAAGCCTATTATCAAGCCCATTCAGACTGATCCTAAATTCTGCTATCACAGTATCCTCCACCCACCTACCCAATTGTGCATTGGCAAATAGGTGAAGACAACTTTAGATGCAGGTTGAGAGTAGTGTACCGAGCAGAATAAGAGTCCGTGATCCCAACTAGGTTACTTACCATCCTTTTCTTTGAGGATTGTGGCTGCAAGGCTGTAATTTGATATGAGTGACCTGGATCTGAGACAACTGTTCTGCAATAAAATGAAAGTGTAGGTATGTAGGTGTTTGGGGCATGTATAAATAATGAGTGACTTGTTACTTTTCATATTGCTGAAACAAAATGCCACACCCAAAGTCAAAGGAGGAAAAGCTTACTTACCTCATAGTTTGTAAGGATTTCATTCTTTTTTGGCTGTCTCCAAGGCATGGCAGAAGGCAGAAGTTAGGGGGCAGCAATCAGCAAGCTAAAAGTGACAAGCAAAATACCGCTTTTTGTTCCTTACATTTTATCCAAGCTACTTGCCTTTAAAATGTGTAGCATTCATACTCACCTTCATAGTGGGATGTTCATAATCCTGACTAGATCTGTACCAAGCAAATCAATATACTGATTCAATAATCATACACCTTTGATCCCACACCACACACTGAACATGAGACTTAAGGAACATCTGGGCAAAACCATAAAAATGAGTGCTCAAAGGTGGTAGAAAAGGATGTAAAGAATAACTTGTACAGCTTATAAACAGTACCCTTACTTGGCAACTCATTCATTGTTTACCTACAGCACTCTGTCAGCTTTGCCTGGATGAAACATTTGTACTTGCAGTGGCTGAAACTTCTCAGATTGGTAGCACTAAGGAATCTTCCTTGGGGATAAAGAAAGGATCACACTTACTTGGTTGATCTGTGACTTCTAAGGAACTGCCTCTTTGCAAGATGATAGATGCTCCTTGAGAAAGGTAACTAGGAAAATCTAGGGGCACAAAGAGGCTCACTCTTCAGTACAAAAAAGTCCTCCCTACTGCCCCTTCTCTACTTTCTGTTGATCCATCCTCATCTAGAGTATCTCTTCCATACCTGGTCCTATCTTCTCTCTATACATCCTCTCCTACTTTCTCGACGGTCTATACTTGCCATCCCATTAGAGTGTCCCATCTTCCTTATGCCATACTGTCCCATAATTTAATGATCAGAGTACATTCTAACATGATCCACACACTCCTTAGTATTGAGACCCTTTCTACTGAGCAACCTGCCTTACTATTTCCCAATTTGAGGAATGTAATTCCCTGATATAACATGACTGCTAGCCCTCAGTAATAGCATTAGGCAAGGATGTCATGCTCTGCACTGCCATTTTAGGACTTCATTTGAGCAACAGATTGTCACAACTCAATAGATTATTCTATTGTTCTTACAGTAAGAAGCTTTATATATTCCATTAGTGAATTTAGGGTAAAAAAAAAAAAATTAAGCAACAGAGTTAATGAGATAGATCAGTGGTATAAGTACCTACCTGGTATGCACAAAGACTAGGGCTTGATTCCCATTACCATATGCTTTACCTGCCCCCAATCCCAGGCAAATAATTCCAGCCACAACAACTAAGCATGGTGGTACACATGTGTAATCCCAGCTCTTGTAAGGCTAAAAGGATCACTACAAGTCTGAGCTGCATAGGGAGACTCTGCACCAAATAAAAAACAGTTTAAAACTTGATCATCCAGAAAGAGATACTTCTTTATCAATTTTCTTCTGAATTTGAAGGGATTGAAGTGGTTCTTTTGTTTTGTTATGTTGTTTTGTTTTGTTTTAAAACAACTATACATAACATAAAAGTTACTGGTACTAATGAAAGCAAGGGAGAGGCCAATATAAGGAAGTAGAAAGCCTCATGGAGCCAAGGGCAGAGAGGTAATTTGGCTTTAGGCACAGTAAAATGTAGGAACTGGAGCATTGAGTAATTTAGGTGACTATGCTCTCCACCCATCATCCCTATTCTTCTATCACTTGCGTGTTTCTTTCCTACTGTAGCCCATCTTTCTCTTTTATGCCCAGAAAATAAATGCTACTGACATCTCCAACCCATCTGTTGGCCCAAGGGGAAAAGATGAGTTATAAATACTGCTCTTATCATTTAGCATGTAGAAAAAGCCTAGCTTTGCAGAAGTTTGGAGGGGCTGTCAAGCATATCAGGGGTCCAGTCTATGCTGCATTTTGACTGATCACCACATAAGAACGTGCAAAGGCATCTTAACAGAGTTAGACATTACCTGTCCACCCACACAGCTAAGCTTTCTTCATCCCTACTATTTGAAAGATAACTGACTCACAGTAGTTAACCTTTGTTAGTCAAAATAGCAGAAAGTTGCCCCAGTGCCAGGTATAGTGCCACCGTTTTATAAATCTCAGTAATCTGGAGGCTAAGATGGGAGGATCATCATGAGTCTGAGTCCAGCCCAGGCTACCTAGTGAGTTCAAGTCAAGTGTAAACCACATAGCAGGATCTTTTCTCAAAGCACAAAAATAAATAAATAAATAAGCTCTTGGCCCTGTTTTAATCCCCATGGTCCTCATTATTGAAACAAACAAATAAGCACCCCAGCAAACTGTTACTATCTTTACCATTGGAACAAAGTCCCCAAACTTCCACACTTCTACAAGCTGAGATGGTGACCCTGAAGTCTTGAAAGTCGCTTTAGAGCTTCCAGGAAGTGGTTAGCTATAGGATTAGTGCTCCACTAAGCAGTTAAACTTTTAATCTAGTTTTAAAACTAGCTCAGTTGAGAAACAGAAACTTAAACTCTCCAACTTCTTCATTCTTCAGCCCAAGCTCCTCCCCTTACTCTAGTCCTAAAATTTGCTGCCCTGTTTTTCAGGGCAGGGTTTCAGACCCTAAAACTTGCTTTCACACTATTTAACCTTTACATGTCAATCAGTGACCCTTGGGTAGTAAATCTACCACACAATGTATGGGTCAGGAGAACCTGGATGTAACACATGGAATTCCTAAGGGTGATCCGCTCCTATTTCCTCTATTAAAATCATTTTATGTCATATGATTAAAATATACAAGCAAATACCACTGTAAGGGGAGCAGACTGCTGATCATGGAAACAGCTTTTCACCAATTAGATATGTCTTGCTGCTTAGGGGAAAAGGGAGTTTCGTGGATTGTATTGGATGCCACATGGCACTTTTTCACAAAACAATCTGAGATTCATGAGAGAGTACAGGCTTACATTTACCAATTAAAAATTTATCTCTAAGAAGTAATGATCTGATCCAGAATTTATGCTTCTCCCCCCGCCAGTGGGCAAACCAAGAAGGTCCACAAATATCTTCAATGGTTGAATTTTCCAGGATAGCATTACGGTGAGCTCTTATCCACCTCAGCTGGGTGGTTGTTGGAAAGAAAACTCTGGAACCAGCTTGCATGGGGTTCAATCACAGCTCCACGACTTATTTCTTTGTGGGACTTGAGTAAGTCATCTGGTTTCTCTTCACCTCTGTTTCCTTGTACAGTTAGGATGAGAGTAATATTTGTCATCAAAGGTCTGTGGTGCTTCTCTGAAATACAAAGTTTATTAGGGTCAGCATTAGCCTCAAAACATGGATTTTTTAATGTTCATATACTGTTATAATGCCCGAAGAAAATTTTAAATATCATTTTACTGGCCAGGGATATGGCTCAGTGGAAAAACATCTGCCTGGCAAGTGTGAGGTCCTGAGTTCCACTCTCAGTAAAAAACATCACTATACTATTAAAATTACTTGGCTTAATGATAAAACCAAATACTAGAAGCCATCACATAGGTTTCATTGTTTTAATGAAGCAACTTTGTATGTGCTGCTATAGGAATATACAAGATTATATTTAAATGATGAAGCAAGAGATATAACAATCTTTGCCATAAGCTATTTTTTACCCAAGAAAAAACCTGTGAATAAGTTGTGGACTATACATGCATAGGCTTTCCATGCAGAAATGCTGCCTTCGTGGTCTGTTTTGAGGTCTCAGCCTGGCTTCTGTCATCTAAGGCCCACAGCTCGGTTTACTTAGACACAAATAGAACAGACAAGACCTCCTCTTCAGACCAGCTGCTAGCACATTACTTAGTCCTCAGTGGGTCTTCCCTAAGAGAGTTTTGGGAATGAGGAAAGCCAATCTTTGATGTCAGACTATATTCAGATCCTGGTGCTGCTGTTTTCTGACTACTCACAGCTGGAAAAAAAAAAAAAAAAAAAAGTTTAATCTTTCTTTGACTGAATCTTTTCATCTGTAGATGTAGCAAGGATTAAATGTCACATTTCTGAATGAGTTCCTAGCCTTCTGGGGATTGCTGATATTAGGAGTTAGCAATTAGCTCTGCTTCCTATCAAAAATCTGATCCATCTCTTTGCCCAGGATTACTGAGTGGGAAAGCAGGCAATGCTTCTGCAAAAGAGAATTGATTTTGAGGAGCACAAGGGGAGATGTGCAAGTGGTCCCAGAGAGGCTGACAACATCTGTCAGGGTTGGGGCAGAAATAAGGAGAAGGCAGCTCTCTGAATGTGTTTGTATGCACATCTGTGTTTGTGCGTGCATGTTGCGGGGGGAGTAACTTTGTACATGAAGAGCAGGGGCTCGGAAAGGATAGGGAGAAGTGAACAATCTGATTTCATTTGTCTGGCTCAAGTCAACAACTTCTGACATTGCCAGTCCTGCGGATAACACACGACTATTATGGTCTACTAGACTACATTGATTATTTTGCTGAATTCACACACCTCTAATATTTGGATGGAATATCCTTCTGTGACAAAACTAAACAAAAGAGGGGGATATAAATGAAGGATCAATTTACAAATCTAAATAATTTGTATATACAGATATATATACAGCTACTTTCTTTTAGTTCAGTGAGAAGAAAGATTTGTACTAATAGTGTTTAGACAAGATATCATGTCTGTATCTTGTACTATGAATAACTACTGTGAAGACAACAATATGCAATAGATTAATTATTATAACTGTCCTACTGACCCGCTTTGAAACTATCTCATTGCTGTTTGTTTCTCAATAAAATTAATTTTTTAAAAAAGAGATAATTTCTGACATGATTTTATCTATACCTTTCTGCAGTTGTTTCTTTACTTCAGACTCTACTAATTCAGACATTTCAGCTGTGTGACTCCCAATTTCTTCTGTGTTAGTGTTTCCTGCATTTTTTTGTCAGATCAGGGCCTGAGATTGCAATTTTCTCCTTCTATGTCCCTAGTAGTGTTTTATCCATAGGACTAGCAATGTCAAAAGTTATTGACTTGAGCTTTTTACAGCTCATCATATTAATATGGCTTTACTTTTTATACTTAGTTTTTATACTTTTCTGCAGAGATGGTTAAGACCAAGATAAAGCAAGACCTACATAACAAGAAATGTAACTTTTGTATCTGATAAGATCAGTCAAATCCCCTCAGGAGTTATCCTTAAACCCCGTACCACAGTTTGTAGATCCTTTGTCAGTGTCAGCCATGTGGATGAGTCACGGCCATTGCTTGACCAATTTGCTCACTGTGAAAGCCTGAAAGAAAGTTTTCTCTCCATCTGACTCTCCTTTGGCACACTCTATATCATTGATCACTTTCCTCTGTGGCCCCATAATCTCCTTGATCAGAATATTTAGGCCATAACTAAGTTACATGAGTTACAATACAAGTTCTCCAATGTCTTGAGTCTTCACTGATCTGGAAGGCTAGAGCCAAACTACTGGCTGTCCTTATAGCCCTTCTTTTTCTCTAATTTTTTGTCTTAAAATTTAAGTTGTTCACCCTCCAGAAAATAAGTTTATTATTATTACCTACAGCATAGGCAGTTGAGCCGAACTTCACTATCTGTATGAATATCAAACATCTTAGACATAACATGAAACAGGTATTTTCTATCAAGTATTGATATGTTAAACTTTAAGTGCCTACAGAATATGAGGGAAAAAATTAGAAATATAAAAATATTTTTAAAATATGAATAAACAATTACATATTTTTACTCAGAAATTTGGAAATCTAACCATATACAGCATTGTAACAGGACAGCCCTTGAAATTTTTTCTTGTCTCTTGTTTTCTTTATCCACTTGAAAAAAAAAAAATTCCTAGAAGTCAGATTTATTCCACCTCAGTGAACATACACATAGTTAATTTACTCAAGTAGCACCAGATTGTTCACCAGCGTGGCTGCACAAATTATCGTCATAGGTGCCACATGTGATGATTCCTAGACCTCTTTTCCCTGGCAACTTATGTGGCATCATTTGGACAGGTGTCTCTTAAAAGTCCATGTGTTAAAAGTTCAGTCCCCAGAGTGCTTCCAGAAGATGGTGGACTCTTTACTAAGTGTGCCAACAGAGAAGACTCAAGTCATGAAGATGCTGAGGAAAATATTATCCACGAGGAAAAAAATAGGATGATAATGAGTCATGCAACACATGGCAAAAAGCAATGTTTGAGATTGCTAGGGGTATTCAGTTTGAAGAAGGACAGAAAGGGGAACAGGGCTACTAACCACTTTAGTTCCAGGAATGTTCCCAATTTTGTTGGGTCACATCCTATATCCCAGGCAGCTGCGGAGTCCTGAAGTCCTGGCTGGTCAACTTAGGGAGACAAAATGTCTTTAACTATCTAAAGAGACTGTGTAAAGACACAAGTAAACAGACACCTTGCCCTGCTAGGAGGCATATTTTAGATCACTGGGAAGACTAACATTAGAGGGATGTTCTGATTCAGCACAAGGAGAATTTTCTAATACCAATTGTGAACAGTGAGTAGGCTATCTTGGCGGAAATTGTTGATCACAGCCATTTAGTGAGTTCTTGTTAGGTTATTAAACTTCTATCCTATTGCATTTAATGTTTAAAGAAACAAAATAACTTTCCCAAGATCTTAGCCATCCAGCAGAAAATATAAAAATGAGGCATAAAAAGTAAAGCCATATAAATATGCTGAACTGCAAAAGGCTCAAGTTCACAACCTCTGACATAATCCTGCAGCTAATCCCCTACTGTTATGGACTATGGGACTATATCGGATTACTTTGCTGAATTCATGAATAGCAATGGAACACCCATCCCTGACAAAAGTAAACAAAAAAGGAGATATAAACGCGGACCATTTTGTAGTGAAATATATGTATATTCAAAATAGTCAGCATAGGTATATAGTTACTTAGTTGAAGAAGAAAGTTTTGAACTAATAATGTTTAGGCAAGATATCATGCTTGCATCTTGTACTATGAATAACTACTACAAAAACAACAATATGCAGTGTATTATTTATTGTAACTGTCCTACTGACCTGTTTTGAAACTGTCTCATTGCTATTTCTTTCTTAATAAAATTAATATTACAAATGAAAATAAATAAATTTTACATTTAGGTCTAAAAAATAAAAAATAGAAGATTTTTTTTAAACATATTGATTCAGAGTGTGGGCTTTTTGAGTAAGACAGCCTTATGTTCAAAGCCCTTAACACACTTGAGAAATTTTCTGCCATTATTTCTGTGAAGTGTTTTATGCCATTTGTGCTCTGTCCAGCTTTCTCATCGACCCTAATCCATCTTATGTAATTAGTCTTTGCTTCGTCTTCTAGAAGTCAGATTGATTTTTCATGGTTTCATGCTATTTTAATGTATCTTTTTGTATGATCACTAGCTGAAATTCTGTCTTCAAGGTCTGGAATTTTATCCTCTCCTTCATTCAATTTCTTGCACAAATTTTCAACACAGGTTTAAATCTCTTTGATCTCTGTTTGAATCTGATTCATAGATTCTGATTATTTTGTACATTGAGAATTTTTGTTCCCATCATTTTTGTAAGCTCCTCTATTGTTTTATGTGTCTTCTCTAATATTTTTCATTTTAAACATCATTTTTTTCTGTACTTGATACATTATTGTCTCTTGGCCTTTTCTGCTTGTTTTTAATTTCTGTTGCTATCCTTTCAAAAGGGTCCAGTGTTTGACTTTCAGTTCCATCTATCCATTGAGATTTGAGCTTGTCTTGGGTTGGATGGGGCCTGCAGTTACATTTGATTTCTATGTCTTATCATTTTTAATTTTTTAATTTTATTTTTGTTTTCTATGTTGATACTTCCCAATTTTTATGATATACAAGTTTATCAGTAGCACTGAGTTCCCATAGAGAATATTTCTTCTTTAGGGATGCTTTACATGAAAATATTATAAAATTAAGTGATAGTTGAAGAAAGAGAATAAGAAATGACTAAAACAAAATAAGAACCAAGGGAGGAACCCTAAGTAGTGATCAAAAGAAAACATAAAAAATAAAAACAAAAACAAGACAAAAATACCCACCAAAATAAGACAAAAAAAAAAAAATTCCAAGCAGATGAAAAAAATAACTATTCAGATAAACAAAGAAAAATATAAGCAATAAAACTCCTGTACAGGCTATGGTAGTGTTGACATTGGATTCTCAAAATGCATAGTGTACCCCAGCTAAGTTCACAGTGGGATTTGTTCTGGGTGTAGGGTTGGTCTTGGTTTCTGGATGTGGAAGCTGTAACTGTTGTTTTCTTGCTCAAGTTATCCCATAGACACTTGATGTAGAACTGCAGCCTCACTGCATTCTGTTCCACATCTTTTTGTACCAGAGCACAAGCTGTTTACATAACTAAAAGTCTACATCACAAATTCAGTAGTACTAGATTTCTGTACCTCCTCTCATCACACTTCAAGATGGAGAACACAAAGCTATGGGCAACTAAAGGACGTTTTTTTGTTTTTTGTTTTTTTTTTTTTTGTTTTGTTTTGTTTTTTTTTTGTCTTTTTTGAGACAGGGTCTCACTATGCAGTTCAGGCTGGCCTTAAGCTCACTTTGTAGCTCAGGCTGGTCTTGAACTCACAACAATCCTCCTGCCTCAGCCTCCCGAGTGCTGGGATTACAGGCATGCACCACCACGCCCGGCTCTATAGTACTTTTTTTGTGTTTTTTGTTTGTTTGTTTGTTTGTTTGTTTTTAATTGGGAAGGTCTTTTATTTTTTTTTCTTTTTTCTTTTTTTTATGATTTTTTTCCATTTATTTTTATTTTATTGAAATACAAATGTCAATCAGACAGTTTCAAAACATCATAACCATACAGAGTCGATGAAATAATACATTGCAAACTGTTTTCATAACGTTTTGGTATTGTACAAGGTGCATACATGATATTATATTTACAGGTTTTTATATAGCTGAATTACATCAAAGATTCAGTAATTATTTACCTAGTGGATGACCATAGCACTAAAAGCCGACATAATATCCTGTCCTACCACCAATAGTGCAGATCTTGCCTCTCATAGAATTATGTAGAAGCACAGCGTTATCTATCCCAGCTGTACTGTCTATACACACACATCCTGATTTTTTCTTTCTACAACCCTTCCTT
This sequence comes from Ctenomys sociabilis, assembly GCA_004027165.1. NCBI lineage: Eukaryota > Metazoa > Chordata > Mammalia > Rodentia > Ctenomyidae > Ctenomys > Ctenomys sociabilis. The sequence continues at coordinate 30,433 of PVKA01027410.1, forward strand.
TGTCTACACCTGTCAAAAGTGGGCACTCCGTTGACATTCAACTACCTTAGGTGCTTGAACTCGACACCACAATCCAACACAGTCCAGCATTCTGCAACCATAGGGAGTTATTCAAAGAAATTGTCGACCATATCCATTTACAGCTC
>PVKA01027411.1:0-30574 GCA_004027165.1 Ctenomys sociabilis
TCCCTCCCTCCCTCCTTTCTTTCTTTCTTTCTTTCTTTCTTTCTTTCTTTCTTTCTTTCTTTCTTTCTTTCTTTCTTTCTTTCTTTCTTTCTTAGGAAGGATCTACAGGATGTTCAGGGTCTGACTACTCCATTGGACTCATAGTGCTCTGCCTGTTTATAGCCCTCCCAGAGCCTGAGATTACAGGCATGCACCACCACACCCAGTCTCAATGGCCCTTTCATTGTGCCCTGGGGGCAGGGGCAGCATGGCAGGCCTGGGGATTGAACCCCAGGCCCCTGCACCTGCTTGCAGACATTTTAATCTGCTGAGCTATTTGGCTGGCCCTCACAGTTTTCATATTTAGCAAATAAAAAATAAGGAATTCAATGCTGAAGTTTGAAAAAATGTGTACAGCCTTACTTATTAACTTGATCATAAGCTCCTTAAACAGGTGTCAACCACAGACATGTGAGCATGTCTATTGATTCCTTACTATTCCTGTCATTTTCCTGATCTTTGAAGATAGATGTTGTATGAACATAAAGAGGATTCTCATACCCTTTAAATGTCATAACTACTGTTGTAGTCAGCAGTTATTAATAATCACAATAAATATAAACCTGTAGCATAATCAGTTTTATTTAAGGATACCATACACATTGTTCTATGTAAGTGTGAACACGGGATATTTAACTAAGGAAGATAGAGAAAGGCTTCCTGGAAAGAGTGAGTGGGTCCCTGAAGCTAGAGGCAGGAAGCTCAGAAAGAATAGTGCTGCCTCTGCAGAAACCTTGGCAGGAAGAAGCCACTGTGGCTGCAGAAGAATGCATGAGAGTGGTGATAGGGGAGTGGAGAAGTAGATGGACTCAGACAGGGCCTCTGGTAGCATAACCCACCAGACATGGCCATCTCCCTCAACAGAAGCCAGTCACAGAAAGAATGCATTCAACAAATAGAAATGGTGACCAAATATGTCTTACTACAAATGAGCTAAACATTTTAGCAGTTGTATTAGATGTTTCTGCCCGAATGATAGGATTACAAACATGAACAAATCTCAGCCTTAGTTCTGTGACATAAACATTCCAGATGCAACTGACTTCTACTAAAAGAAAATTTCTACATTGACTGATGAAATACAAAAAAATATTAAACAACCAAGCTATGGGAAGGACAGGAATAAAGTTGTTCTTTTGAATGGCCTGGCATTAGGGATTCAAATATTTCCTGGATTTCTTCTGTCTCTTGTGTCTTAGTTACTTCTTTCTTATTTCTGGGACAAAATATCCAACATCCAACATCCAGAATTAAACAAGGAAAGATTTATTTAGCTCACAGTTAGTGGAGGTTTCAGCCCATACTTGGCTGGCTCCAAGGCCAGCCATGGCACGTGGAAGAGGGCAGCCATTTGTGATGGCAGAAAACAGCAAAGGGAGGAGCAGCGGCTGCGGCACCTAGTGGCCTTGCACCCCTGCTTACATTTTTACGCAGATTATCCACTCCAGAGTGAGTGTAGCACTCACACCCATAATTCCAGCATTGGAATAAGAATTAATCTCACTGGCCTTGAAAGGCTTGGGCCAAAATGTTGGCTGGCCTTGCGGCTCTTCTATTTTTCCAATTTTGATTTGTGAACTTAGGTTGTTAACCATCCAAAAGAAAAGCTGATTAGTATCCTGCAGCATATGCCATTCACTTTGCCTTATCGGACTCAATTGCTTTTAGTTGTTGTTGTACATTTCTATTTGTATTTCTTCTTTTTGCTTGTTATACTAGGGAGACTATACGATATTTACACATGTGTGTCTGGTTTCTTTCACTTATGAGTATATGTTCAAGTGGCATCCACTTCAGTATAAATGCCTCAAGCTTATCATTCTTAACAACTGAGTAAAACTCCATTATATAGAAATACCACATCTTTTTCAACCATTCCTCATGTAATGGACATCTTGGTTGTTTCCAGGATTTTGCTATCACAAATCATATATATCACTATGATATAATGTTTTCAGTTCCTCTGGGAAAATTCCCAGTAGGGGGATAGCTGGCTTGAATGGGATTTCTAGTCTTACTCTTTTGAGGAGTCTCCACACTGACCTCCGCAATGGTTGTACCAGTCTACATTCCCACCAGCAGTGGAGAAGTGTTCCCTTTCCCTGCAACCTCTCCAACATTTGTTGTTGGTTGATTTCCTTATGATAGCCATTCTTTCTGGAGTCAGATGGTATCTCAGTGTTGTTTTTATTTGCATTTCATGGATGGCTAGAGATGTGGAGTGTTTTTTCTTATATTTATTTGCTTCTTTAATTTCATCCTCTGAGAAGTGTGTATTCATCTCAGATGCCCATTTCTGAATTGGGCCTTTAAATTTGAGGGCCCTGTTATATCTTAGTTCTTCATATATTCTAGACAGCAGACCTTTGTCTGATTGCTTATTAGTTAGGATTTTTTCAAAATTTGTGGGTTGTCTTTTCACTCTTACAATTTCTTTTGACATGCAGAAACACAAGAAGAGTTGATCCCAGTTGTTGATTCTTTCAAGTGCTTCCTGTGCAAAGTTAGGAAGACTCAGGACATAGGATAACCTGTACTGCAACATCATGAAACTCAGTTGAGCCCCAAAGTTTCTGAACAAGGAGATTATGGAGCCATAGAGGAAAGAGATCAAAGTTCTATAGTGTACCTGGGGAGAGTCACATGAAGAGAAAACTTTCTCTCAGGCTCTCACAGAGAGCAAACTGGACAAGCATTGGCCATGACTCATCCACATGGATGACACAGACAAAGGATCTTCAGAATAATGTACAGGACTACAAGATAAACCCTGAGGGGACTTCACTGACCTCATAAGAAACATAAAGTACATGTGTTGGTATATAAGTCTTGCTCTATCTAGTTCTTAACCATCCAGCAGAAAAGTACAAAAATGAGGTATACAACATGGAGCCATAATAATAAGTTGAGCTGTAAATGGCTACAGCTGACAACTTCTTCAGATAACTCAATATTGATTTGGAATGCTGGACTGTGTTGGATTGTGTCATAGAGTTCAGTCACCTAAATAGGCTGAATGACAATGGAGTGCCCATCTCTGACCAGTGTAGACAAAGGAAGGGGTATAGAAAAGAAGAATCATATTTATTGTGTATGGACAGTACAGCTGGGATAGATGTGCCATGTTTCTACATAATTCTATGAGAGGCAAGATTTGTACTGGTGGTGGTTGAACAGGATATTATGTCAGTTTCTAGTACTACGGACAACCAATAGGAAAATAACAAGGTGGAAAGTATTAGTTGTTGAAGCTTTGATATAACTCAGGTATAAAAAATAAGATACGTAAACAGCTACACTCTCTTAATTTACTGATAAGAGACATCTGCTATAATAATGTCTGTAAGTATAATATCATGTATGCACCTTCTATGATACCAAAACATTATGAAAACAGTTTGCAATGTATTAATTTATTGAATTCATCTTGTTAAGGTGTCTTAAAACTGTCTCATTGATATTTGTACTTCATTAAAATAAAAAAATATAAAATAAAGAATCTCAAACTCTAGAAGCCACCCCAGTGACTGCATGAGACTTTGGGGGGACTACTAGACACAAACCATAAGCTCATATTTCTTTTTTCATTGTAGGCCTGCTTTCTCCCTGTAGAGATATATTGCTGTTTTCATCTTGTGCATTCTCCATTTAATGACTATAAGCATCAGAGAGCCTCAGCTAAAACTCTTCTGACTGAACTCAGGCTGTGATAGATGCCCATCCATGGGTCAGTCAGTGAGCATTTGGTTAATACGTTCATGTAAAATCAAGGCTATCAAAATAATATGACAGAGAAGACGTAACCATATACCAAGGAAAGCAGATGAATTCCAAAAGTAGCATGGCGAGAAAAAGAAAGCAGGCCTTTCACACACCACCGAAAATTTTTCTGTACAACAATATGATTTATTTTACATAAAGATTTTTAGAAGATAAACTTAATGATAAAAGGTGATAAATGACTTTCAAAAACTGGAGAAGCAAATTGACTATGAAGTAATTTTTGAGAAAATGGAGGAAAATGCTCAGAGGGAATTAATTCATGTGTTACTGAGGGCATGCCCTGTGATTGAGAGCAACACTGTTACGATGTGTGTCTAGGTGTCTCCTCAAAGCCTCATTGGGGCAGGCTTCTAGTTTGTAATTAGTTTATGATCCCATGCTGGGGTTATGAGTGTGGATGCTACACCCGCTCTGGAGTGGGTAGCCTGAATGCAGCATAAGGAAGGGAGAGAGGCTTGCTAGCTGCCAGAGCTTCTGCTCCTCCCTTTTGGCCCTTGCTGTTTTGCTATTTTCTGCCTCCATGAACCATTGCCCTCTGCCATGTGCCACTCTGCCTTGGAGCCAGCTGAGTATGGACTGAAACCTCCACTAACTGTGAGCTAAATAAACCTTTCCTTCCTCTGTTTTCAGTGTTGGGTATTTTGTCGCAGCAATGAGGGAAAAGTAACTGAGACAAACACTGAAAAGAAGCTGTTTGCATGAAAATTACCAGCCATTTTTGAAGTTAAGTAAAATAGGCACTTTTGTGAGACATGTTACCAATTTAACAAAATCATAACTTTTAAAATCATATGTTAGGTATGGACATACTGGAGAAATGGGAGTGAATTTGGAATGCAAGAAGAGAAAAATAGAGCCAGTGCATAAAAAAATAGTCTGTGTCCAAGGAAGAAGAATAGATCATGTTAGCATTACTAGACAAAAAGGGGGAAAAAAGAAGGAAGAAATGATGAAAGGGGGGAAAGCAAGAGGCAAGAGTGACAGAGACAGAAGGGGGAACAAAAAGGAAGAGAGAGGAGACAGTGTTGCTCTTTTAATATATAGATCTTTGATCCATTTTGACTTTAGTTTAGTGCATGGTGATAGATGTGGGTCTAATTTTAACTTCAGCATGTGGAAAGCCTATTTTCTAGCACCATGTATTTAAGAGGCTATTTTTCTTCCAGTGAACACGTTTGACTCCTTTGTCAAAGATCAATGATAAAGTGGCTGAGTGTTTGCTGTTGTTTCTGCATTTTCTAATCTTTTCCACTGATGTGAGGGTCTGGTTGTTTTTTGCAGTACCATGCCATTTTCAATCACAGTAGGAAAGCTATAATACAGTATAATGACTGCTTCTGTGGTTATGTTTTCTATCTAACATAGAGTAGAGGTGAAGGCCCAACAAAACGAGTGAAAAAGTTATATCTTAACGATTCTTTAGAGCCATGTCTCCAGCACATCTCTCTCTCTCTCCCTCTCTCTCTCTGCCTTTCTTTCTATTTCTGTCTCTGTGTCTCTCTCTGTCTTGGTCTCTGTGTTTCTCTGTTTGTCTCTCTCTCTCTCTCTTTCTCTCTCTCTGTTTCTCTCTGTCTCTCTCTGTCTCTCTTTCTCTCTCTCTCTCTCTTTCTCTATGTCTCTCTCTCTCTCTGCCTTTCTGTCTATTTCTGTCTCTGTGTCTCTCTCTGTCTTGGTCTCTCTGTCTCTCTGTTTCTCTGTTTGTCTCTCTCTCTCTCTGTCTCTCTCTCTTTCTCTCTCTCTCTGTCTCTCTCTGTCTCTCTCTCTGTGTCTCTCTTTCTCTCTCTCTGTCTCTCTCTTTCTCTCTCTCTCTGTCTCTCTCTCTCTCTCTCTGTCTCTCTCTCTCTCTCTCTGTCTCTCTCTCTCTCTCTCTCTCTGTCTCTCTCTCTCTCTCTCTGTCTCTCTCTCTCACCTTTCTATATCCTACTTCAGCTTCCAGAGTACTGGCATTATGTGTAGGTACAACCATGCTGGGCACACATGGAAATTTTTGAGCCACTTATTTTCTTATTTTCCTTAAAGTAGTTTGAGTTTCTTGAAATTAAAATAGTTTTGCTTCACACAGAGATGATTCTGGATCTTCACAAGATTAATAAGAGATCAAAAATGTTAAGAATATACACAATGCAAAAAATAAAAATAAAAAAGTATACATAATTCATTGTAGGTCCAAAAATCACCCGAGTCATTATTAGGGTTTAAAAAATTTGACCATGATGAACAAAATAAAAATAATTATTCACACATTATTCTCTTCATGAAATAAACTACAGTAATATATTTTTGTGTGCTACAATTTTAAATCAAAGTTGAATCTAATTTCCATAGTGATGACCTTAGTTATCAGCACTGTAGTTTGTTTTACTAGTGATTTCAGACAAGTAATATGTCTATTCAAGTCCTTATCTCAAGATCCACTTAATTACTTTGGAAACATTTTTACTTCTAACCTAAACAATGATTTCTTAATAAAGATACAGGGCATTGTTTTTCCTTTGCTTGTGCTAATAAAATTTAAGACACAGCCAAGCTTCCTCAGAGATGCTTTGACTGCAAGCTGAGTCTGTTTCCTGCTTATATTCTTTGATTGAAAGTTAGAATGTTCTTCATATTTTGGGTTATCTGCTGCATTTGCTTGCTATCTTACCAGTTTTCTGAAATATTTAGTTTTCTCTGACAGTGTATCAGTCCTTGAAAACCTTATTGATTTTGTTTTATTCCAAGTGTACCTCATTGCTCCTACCACATACTAAGATGTACGTGGAACTTTCTTCATATTCAAAGGCAACTGCTCCAGAATTTCTTGCCATTCTGACAAGGAAACAGGTTGATAACTCATGACTGCACCACTCACAGTGCCAGATGTTCCTGGCAACCACTCTTTGTGTATTTTTCCATCTGCACTCATGCTTGTGTGCAGTTCTTAGTGACTGCCGGCCTGTGGGGAACTGGCGCATGCACAGAATGCATCTTAGTTCTTCTGATGCGCCCTTCTCCTTGCCTCCTGGTCTGCATTTTATTTCACCCATCTTTCCCTCCCCTTCCCTCCATCACTTCTTATCTATACCTACCTTTTATTTTGGTATCCATGTTTCTGGTTTCTCAAATAAGAGCAATAATATGTAAAAGCATAAACAGATGTATTTATGCTTATACATCTGATTTATTTCACTTAATAGTATGGTCTTAAAGTCTATCTTTTTTCCTCAAAATGAGTTCAACTTTTCTTTCTTTATGACAGAGAAGTACTCTATTGTGTATGAGTACTATGTAGCTTTATTCATTCATCACTGATGGACGTACAGACTGCTTCTAAGATTCAGCTATTACAAATTTGCTGCTAGAAATACGGTTTTGCATCCATGGCTGTAGCGTGATAACTTTAACTCTTTGGGGAACATACCTAGGAGAAAAATAGCTGGGTTCCATGAAATTTCTATCTTAATTTTTGAGGACATCCCATACTGATTACCAGAATGGATGTGTTAGTTTATAGTCCCATAAAGCAATGAAGAAGTTTTCTTTCAATCACACCTTCCCAGTACTTGTTGTTATTTGGTTTCTTTAGGACATCCAGAGCAGAGGCCCCACATGTGAATGAGACCGCCTGGGCCCACCAGACCCAGAGCATAGGCCCAAGGTGGAACCCTTCAGCAGACCTCCCTCCCTGCAAAGTGGCTTGAGGCAAGACCCACCCAGCTGATTCAGGAGCAGAATATCTTGCCAGTGTGACAAAAAGGGTTCACCTGCAAGGCTGCAGCAGGAAGAAGTGGAGCACAGCAGCTAGACACAAGCCACACCCACCTGGAGGAGTCTGAACTTCCTGTATCCAGACCTGGTGCTAAGGTAATAACTCTGTCTAAGCTCTACACCAAAATTCAAAAGTCAGTGGTATACAAAATGACAAGGAGAGGGACATCCTTTCTTTCCAGCATGAGATGGAAGCACAGTGATATCTTAGTTTGCATTTCTCCAATAGCCAGAGATGCTGAGCTTTTTCCATGTATTTTTGGCCATTTATGTTTCTTCTTTTGAGAAGTGTCTGTTCATTTTAATTGCCTGTTCTTTTGATTAGATTTTTTAAAAATTTATTTTTGTATTTTAGGGAAGGGTCTACAGGATGTTCAGGGTCTCACTACTAGATTGGACTCATAGTGATCCTCCTGTTCACATCTTCCCAAGTGCTGGGATTGTAGGTGTGCGCTGTCACAGCCAGTCTAAATTGCTGTCTCAGCATGCGCTGGGGAGGGGTCTGCACAGCAGGTCCGGTGATCAAACCCCTGGCCCCTGTGCCTGCTTGCTGGAACTTTAATCTGCTGAGTTATTTGGCCAGCCTTAGATCTTTTGTTTTGGAGGGCTAAGTATTTTTTGTTGTTGTTGTTTTGCTTTTTGAGTCCCTCACATATTCTTTGTCTGAGGAGTAGCTACGACATCCTTTTTCTCATTCTGCGGGTTGTCCCTTCACTCTATCAGTTGTCTCCTTTGCTAAATGGATGGTTCTATTTCTGACTCATGATATTTTGCTCTTATGCAATTATGGTTCTGTTCATGAATTCCTTGTCTACACAAATCAAGTAACATCTCTTTAAGAGTTTTGCCTATTTCATCTTCCTTTTTAAAATTTGGATCTTAGATCCATTTTGAGTTTACTTTAGTACACTGTGAGCGATATGGGTCTAGCTTTAATCTTCAGCATGTAGACAGCCAATTTCCCTGAATCATTTGGTAGAAGGGTTACCTTTCCTCTACGGTCCATTTTTGGTCTTTTTGTTAATGATCATTTAGCTGAATGTTCTTGGATTCATTTCTGCATCCTTTATTGTGTTCCATTAATCCACATATCTGTTTTTAAATGCACTTGATACAGGGTCTTACTACGCAGCTCAGGCTCATAGTGATCCACCTGTTTTCAGCCTCCCCAGCACTGTGATGACAGGCGTATACCGCCATGCCAGGTCTCGGTTGCTGGCTCAGGGTACCCAGGTGGGGCCGGTGCAGCATGTGGTGCCAGATCAAACTGCAGTCCCTGTTCTTGCCTGAGGAGGCACCTAGGCTGCTGAGCTGTCTCACTGCCCCTTATCATGCTGTTTTTAACCGCTACAGCTTTGTAGTATGACTTGAAGTCCAGAATTGTGATTCCTCCTGCCTTGCTCGTACTGCCAAGAATTGCTTTTTCTATTGTAGGTCCCTTCTAGTTCCATATGAATTTTTGGAGTTTTTTTTCTCTTGTTCTGTGCAAAATGCTATTGGTGTTTTGATGGGGATTGCATTAAATCTGTGGATCAGTTTTGGAAGCATGATCATTTTTACTATATTGGTTCTGCCTACCCAGAACAACAAATTTCCTTTTTCTGATGAACTCTTTTCAGAGTACTGTAGCTTTTGTTGTAGATATCTTTCACTTTCTTGGATAGGTTAGTTCCCAGGTCTGGAAATGACTCCCTCAAGAAAATACATCAAGGGCTGCGGAGATGGCTTAATGGAATAAGTGCTTCCCTGGCAAGCGCAAGGACCTGAGTTCAATTCCCAGTTCTGCCAAAAAAAAAAAAAAAAAAAAAAAAAAAAAATCAAATGCATTCTAAAAATAGAAATTGTTTTTGGCTTGTCTTTTCCAGGTGAGTTTTTCTACCCTGGGTATTTTCTCATCAACTTAACTGGACAGCATAAGTAAAGTCCTAACAGAACTTGTTTTTCATCCCCCCAAAATCATTCGAATCCTTCCACTTAAATAATTTTCTTATGATTCTCCTTGATAGAAATCCCCTACTTTGGTGAACCACAAAGTCTCTTTTAATGGCCTGTTGCATACATCCTGAGAAGTGAAAATAGTAACAATAATTTATAAAATAAGCTGCACCTTGATATACATGTCAAGTAAACTAGTGACTCATTATAGGCAAAACAAGCTCTCTAAACCCCAAATAGAACATTGCCTCATTCAGCCTCAAGGTAAGATAACGATAAAATTCTTCAACCTAACTCAAAACTCTTATATTTTAGCTTAATTATGAGCTTTGCCCATCACATTATGCTTATTTACTTAACTATAAAATTGCTTTGTCTACAAACTCCCCATCAGCACCACCAAAATAAAAACCTTAAAGCACCTTTCTCTAAATTTCCTTTCAGCATTGTAGATACTTTGGTTCACGCTGTGTTATCTCTCATTCTACTAAAGCTTTGTGTGATAAACATAACCCTGATAATCTTTTAGCAGCTTGAATCAATTCTTTTATTGTTTTAGTTAATTTTCTTGTTACTGACACAAAATACTCAACTTTAACTCAAGTTTAAGGAGGAAAGTTCATTATAGTTCACAATTTGTGGAGGCTTAAGACCATAACTGACTGGCTCCAAGGCAGGGTGGCATGGAAGGGAGAAACACTGCACGGTAAAGCAGGCAGGAGACAGTGCAGCAGCACCGAGCAGCCACTTGTTCTTCCCTTTTACCCCCTTCTGCTACCAGCATTTTTGTGGTGTCACCCAGAACTATGCTAATTCCAGTCATTGGACAAATTTAGTATCCTGCATCCTTAATCCCAACATCATATGCCCTAGATCCAGCAAGCTCCAAGAGGATCACCCTTGGGGGGCACATCTAGATACAAACTGCAGCACACACCGTAATTTCCTTGAATAGCCAGCATCTATTAGAGAACTCACATGATGTTTTTTGCTCCTAAAACTTTAATATTTGTAACTGGGAATATAATGTTCATATCTGAGATGAGATAAAGGCCATGTTTTGTTCATGTGTTTTCATCAAGAAAACGATGGTCTCTGCTTTTCTTTTCTTACATTGTTCTACTAAAGTTAAAAAGTAAAGCAAGAACAAATGTACAGAGGATAATCTGTGGGATCCTGAACAGACAGACAAACCCTTGGCCACTTGCTTTGGTCATCAGACAAAATGTTCTTGACTTCCTTTTCGGTATATCCCTCTACCACAATGTAGGTAGTTGGACTACATAGTTGTCCATTAGATTTCCTTCAAGCCTGAAGTTACTTTGTGTTATAAAATAAGTGAAGTTTTAAATTAATGATCATCCAATTTCTTTCTCCTCACTCTTTTCATATTAGCTCTATTGTCCTCCTCTGTACCACTGTTTACTAATGTTCTTAGTGCATCCCTGTGTCCTCATTTGCCCAGGACTCTTATTCTAGGCCTGTGTCCAAAAGTCAAACATCATTTCACACATGCAATTTCATTTCCTCTGCTGGAACTAAAACAATCAGAGTGAAGTTTTTAATAGCCAAAGCTCACAATTTCACAGGATATTTGATCTTATCAGAATCTTCCTGAAAGGAACAATCACTAAAACAAGGCATGAATATTGGCATTGTCGTGTGTAGTCTATATATCAGCTCCCTAATTTTCATACATATCAGATCAGCCCTGTGCAGCAGTACTTGCTAATTTACATAAGAGGAAATCAGGAACTCAGTCAAAAGCCTTGTTCTCTTTCCTTTCCTTTCCTTTCCTTTCCTTTCCTTTCCTTTCCTTTCCTTTCCTTTCCTTTCCTTTCCTTTCCTTTCCTTTCCTTCCCTTTCTTTCTTTCTTTCTTTCTTTCTTTCTTTCTTTCTTTCTTTCTTTCTTTCTTTCTTTCTTTCTTTCTTTCTTTCTTTCCTCTTTCTGTCTTTTTGATACAGGTTCTTGCCTTGTACTTCAGGCTGCCCTTAAGTTCACTATCTAGCCCAGGATAATCTGCATAACCTGCATAACCAGCCTTCTGAGTGATGGGGTCACAGGTATGTACTGCCACACCTGGTAAGAGCCATGTCTTTGTTATGCATTCTTCAGTTGACAGTCTTTTGCTTGTTTCCAAGATTGAGCTATGACAGGTTGTGCTACTAAAAACACAGGTTTAGTTTTAAAATCTTCTGGGAAAATACCCAGAAGGGGGAAATCTGGGTCAAGTGGGACCTCTAATTCTAGGTTTAGCATCATCTCCACACTGATTCCCACAGTGGTTGCACCAGTGTAATGGTCAGTACATGGTGTATTGTTATCTTCAAATTAGTTGCTCATATTACAAGATGTAAGCATGAAAATTTGATCAGAGTACTCATAAACATTTCTTTTCAATGAGCTAATAGCAATTAGTAGTATAACTATGTTAACTATCTTATGTGTATATATCTATCTATATGTCTATATCTATCTATCTATCTATCTATCATCTATCATCTATCTATCTATCTATCTATCTATCTATCTATCTATCTATCTATCTATCTATCTATCTATCTATCTATCGAGAGTTCTGAGTAGTTTCCATAGTATTGCTTTGAAATTTTATATCATTTGTTTTGCTTTTTCTTTAAAATAAAAATAGGAGCCGGGCATGGTGGCGCGTGCCTGTAATCCCAGCACCCGGGAGGCTGAGGCAGGAGGATTGTTGTGAGTTCGAGACCAGCCTGAGCTATGAAGTGAGTTTGAGGCCAGCCTGAACTGCACAGTGAGACCCTGTCTCAAAAACAAGACAAAAAAAAAAAAATAGGGCTAGGGAAATAGCTCAGTAGAATAAGCGCTTGCCTGGTAGATGCAGGGCCCTGAGTTCAATCCCCAGTACTGCAAAAATAAATGAATAAATAAACAAATGTAAAATAAAATAAAAATAAGCAGTCAAGGACATACCTCAGTGGCACAAGCGCTTGCCTGGCAAGCACAAGACCCTGAGTTCCTAGTACCAGTTCCTGGTACCAAAAAACTCCCACCATTCTTGAAAATAAAAATAAGCAAAAGAAAAAGCTATGTATTTCAGTCTGTTTCGTAAAAAAATTTTTTGGACACTATATGGACTATACTTTTGAAGACCATAGTGGTACATGTAAAAAAATAAATCAGTGGGTTGATACTGAACATAATTATGAATTAGATCATACATTTTACATATTTATTTCACATAATTAAAAAAGGAAAGAGTAGAGCCAGGTGTGATGGCACACGTCTGCAATCCCAGCACTTAGGAGGCAGAGGGAGGAAGAGTGCTGCAACTTTGAGACTAGGCTGGGCTCAAAATGAGCTCAAAGCCAGCCGGATCTGTAGAGTGAGACCCTGTCTCAAGCACACACACACACACACACGCACACACACACACACACACACACAGAATAAATTAGCTCTTATTCTCTGGCAGTAGGAGTTTAAGAGCTTGTTCTCCCTCAGCTGGTAAATGTTAGAATTCACTCTCAGTAAGATCTCAATCAGGCTAGGCAAATAACATTGCTGCATTCTAACCTGACAACAAGGTACACACCACAAAGTGGTACATTATTAATCACTGCATTCAGGCTCTTGAACTTATGTCTCAAGAAATCAGTGAACAAACATTAACATAAAGTGAACTGTGTTTGGAAAGCTCCCTACAAAGAGATGGACAATTGCATCAGAATATGAATATTATATAAAATGGCAGAATGTTTTTGAGGCAAGAAATTGAAGAGATCAAAGGAGCAGTACGTTCTTGGAAGGAGAATCCCTCAGCAGCCATATTTGTGCTATCAAATTACCAAGGTAACTAGGGAACCTACTAGGGTATCTAGTAGGGCTACCAGTGGGGGATGGGGTAGAGAGAGAAGTGACTGCTGAGTAGCTGTTAGTGATGAGGAAAGAAATGCAGCTGGTGGCTGAGTCATCCCTTCCTCCACGAGCCACTTGGTGCTGTAGGGTTCTACAACCTTAGCTTCTTCTTGTGGAATTCACTGTCACTTGGACTGAGAAGTCTGAAGAGCCACATTTTAAATTAAAATGAATTTGGATGTATGGCCCGAGGTGGTGCAAAATAGCAAAGAAAATCATTTGTTTATTATTTTGTCTGTTTGAATTTGTCCTTTCCAGGCTGTTGAGAAGGATATGTATAATACATATAGTTTGAAATAAGAGAAAGAAAAAATAAAATTTGACCATGTTGTAGCTCCAGTTAAGGACAAGAGAACATATTTTTTTTTAAGGGAATATATTTTTAAGTGACTAAGATAGGTCAGATGGTGCTAAGATTGTTGACTTTATTTTATTTTATTTTATTTTTTTTTGGCAGAACCAGGGATTGAACTCAGCTCTTGCGCTTGCCAGGGAAGCACTTATTCCACTGAGCCATATCCCCGGCCCCTGACTTTATTTTATTTCTTTTTTTGATTTTTTTTTTCTTTTTTGAGACAGGGTCTCACTATGCAGTTCAGGCTGGCCTTAAGCTCACTTTGTAGCTCAGGCTGGTCTTGAACTCACAACAATCCTCCTGCCTTAGCCTCCCAAGTGCTGGGATTACAGGCGTGCGCCACCACGCCCGGCCCTGACTTTATTTTTTGACAGATTGTTTTACTTAATTATTGTAACAGCTGTAAAAAGTAGGTGCTATTTACAGATAAGAAGTAAGACTTAAAGAAGTTGAATATTTGGCCCAAAGTATTATAGTTGCTACTGCCTTTATTTTAGCAAGATCTCAATGTATTGTAAAGTCTACAATTTCTTATCAAATGAATTTCATAAAACAGATAAAAACAAAACTTACTGCAAGCAAACCTTCATCAGTAATTTAATAAATAAAATTTTCAGGTAATAATGTTTCACATTTGCACTTGAGTATAACAACTTCCTCATCTCTGTTGACTGGGCTCTGCTACATGGTTCTGCTATGCTATGTCCAAGATCTACTGTCACTGTGGTCGCTAGAGACTACTGAGCAAGAAAGCCCTACAGTTTATGAAAACCCATGTAACGTGATTGTGCCTGTCTGGCACCTCAACCAAGGCTTCGCAGAGTGTCTTGTCTCTCGGCCGCATGGCCATGCCACATGATTCAGCACTTTGCAGCATGGCAGCTGAACTCTAACAAAGAGAGTCTGCATGACAAGGCTGAGTAAGAATGCTAGCTTAGGTATCTTTTCCTTTTATGACACTACTAATGCTTCCCAGCGATCCCCTCATCCACCCACAGAATCCTAATTATTTCCCAATGGTCAAATATCACTAAAATAATGAATTTTGGGATTAAATTTCCAATACATGAATATTCAGGAAGATGTACTTAGACCATGGAAGGACCTTTCTGGAACTAAGTATCTTTTAGCTAATTGCATGTGTATATATTCTTCTGCTAACACTATAGCCACTGATCCACCTGGGAAGGTGCTTGCCTCCTCTCTTCACAGCACTATTTTTGGTTTTTCATGCTAAATAAGCATTGTTGACATGAGTCTTTGCTCACTGAGTGGTTCAGTTCATTCAGAAGATTGTAAAAATAAATGCTGCTCACAAGAGGTTCCTTGCTACCTCCCAAGGGATCTCCTAAGCAAAACATGACAGACTAACATCAGTACACAAAGATCACCTTTATTTCACAACTATCACTATATAGTAATTTCAAGAAATAACTCTTTTTATTAATGCCCACACTATGGACACCAGCTTCCAACCTTGGGTGAAAAGTTTTATCCTGCATTGACCTGTCACCTTGGGAAAAGGCTGGCTTTGCTGAAGATGCAAGTTCTAGTTATTAATTAGTAATTCATTATGCACCGTTGCAAAATAACTTTATGACCTGTCTAGACTCGAAATTGGCATGATCATCAATGTTTTCATCTTTTCAGAATAAATAACACTTTCAGTCTAAAGTACATGATTTCTGGAATGTATTTTTAAGCAATATTTTTTGAAAGCCACGTTTAAAAATATAACTACTTTGGACTTAAATTGATTGATTTTACCTATTGCTTAGTATTGACAAGCCAGTGACATTTATTATATAATTGGTTGCTGTGAATATAAATGTATTTCAATAATGAAAGTAAAACAACAAAAGTTTATACTTCCCTCTTTAAATTTTGTAAGTATAAAAGGGGCACTTTTTGTTAAATGTGCTCTATTTTAGCAAAGTAAAATAAAAGCAAATGAGTATTTCATCATTACAGAGAAAAATAACTAATTATAATCATGTGGAATCCTAACATGGAAATAGAACACATAAGAGAAAATTACAAGAACTACTAAGAAAATATTTTCTGGTTTGTTTTTCTTAAATCTGAGCAAATCTTGTAATAAAAACTAAAGCTAGTACAGATTTCACTGCCAAATAAGCATATTGAAAATATGTTCACCTGTTTTCAGTATCCTCAAAATCTAATAATAGGGTAAATCTTCACAAAAATAGTAAAAGATGAAAATGATTAGTAATGATATACATTGATATTAAGTAGTAAATTCTTACATGACCTTTAATAAACAATATTGAACATATGGAGCTAGTTTTAAATACCCAGCAAGATAATGAATTGATTTTTGTTTTCAAAACTACAATGAAACTGTTCATAAGACCCTTATGCTGTGGTGATATCAGTTCATGCCTCATTAAAAAATTTCTTTGCTTTTCTGCTCCTTTTTTAAAATGCTCTCTTTCCTCTGCTTAGTACTCACCACTGCATCCTGATTGTTTCCCTCTTTTGGGTCTTTGTCTAAGTCCTGTTCAGTTGCTCCATGGGATCCTTTGCTTCCCCAGGTCCTGTGCTAGATGTGTGTCTTTTCATCACTCATTCCTAAAAGCAAGCTTATTCCTTAAAATCGCAACATCTGCACTTCTAGAAATCCTTCTTTATTGTCTGGAACTCATCACTTCAAAGGTGAGCACATTACTGTCACTCATTTACCTCTACAGTGGCAAAATCTTAGTTGTTTTCTCAGACAGAAATCTGAGGTACCAAGATACTTCCTCCTCTCTGTTGGTATTCTTACATATAGTATATTTCTACATAGTCACAACTCAACTTCTGATATTTTTCTTTAATTAGCTCTTCCTGAGTCTATGTGCTAACAGGTCTTCATCCACTCTCACTTCAATGGTTGTCTCTATCTCCTTATTCCTAAATTTCACCATTCCCAGTATTCTAAGAGCTTCCTTTTTCCAAAATGTATGTAGGCCATACATCTCTAAAATCTATCAATTTGTCATGAAGAACATAGAGCTTACAGAAAACTCATTCAATATCTGCACTCCCCCTAATTGCTAGTTTGATGGCCTAACCATCTCAGTCTGTTCATTTTTTTTGTTTGACTGTTTGTTTTCTTGTTTAATGTATTTGGTATGGGGTGTCACTATGCAGCTCAGACTTGTAGTGATCCTCCTGTTTTCAGTTTTCCCAGCACTGGATTACAGGAGTGTGCCACCATGCCCAGGCTCAGTTGCAGGCTCAGCGCGCTTGGGGGCACAGCCCATATGTGGTGCAGGGAATTAAACCCTGTTCCCTGCACTTGCCTAAGGAGGCACTTGGTCTATCGAGTTAGCTCACTGGCCCAGTCTGTTCACTTATGTTAGATGACCATGATGCTTCCAGTGTATGTCTCTGTCTATCTGCATGGTTTTCCTCTTCCTGAAATTCCCCCTATATTTTATGCATTGGCAAATTTCAAATTATTCTATAAGATTATGTTGAATTGTTCTATCTATAAAGATTCTCTCGATAAAGCCACCATCTCATGTTTCCTAGCTTATTACCTTGCACGTCGACCCTGTGTTATATTACGTTTATTTAGTGCATAAAGGTTCCTACCATGAGACCTTAACTTCCTGGGAGAGTGGTCTGCTTCTTCTTAGTTATACTTTCAATACTAAAATGGGTACCAATGCTGATTTTAAGTGAATTAATTGCATTTTGGCACTATGTGTCTTGGAGTTTGACACCGGTTGTGGGACTTTAATTACTTAACTTTGTTTGACCACATTTCCTTATCTGAATATAATTGTACCTACCTCACAGAATTGCTTGGAGAATTGGCATTATGTAATACAGCTGGAATACTAAGCACAGTGTCTAAAATAAGCATTCAATAAATGTAGCTACTACTATAAGGCTTAAGCTAAATGGGAAAGGAAGGGAAGTAGGGACTGGTAAAATATAGCAGCTTAGGAGAAAACTGAAGAGTCAAGAAAGTAAAGTTTAAGTAAATTTAATGGAAGTTTTGGTGGGAATGAAGCAAAGAGAGACTTGGAAAAAAAGAGGTTATAGCTAGTAAAATGTTATGTGCTGTTAGTAGTTTAATGTTTTGCTAAAGCATATTTCAGTCTGATGAGAAGATACAAGAAATGATCATAAATGAAGATGGATTGTAAGTGATGGTAATCGGAGTCAGAGTGAACACATGACAATTAAATGTTGTGATATTGAATTTCATTTGAATAGGAGACAGTAGCCATGGAAATTTCAGACATCAGCCAGATCTTGAATTAAAAGGGAGAGCACAAATTAATCACTGGAGTTTTCAGAGAAATTTCAAGGGCTCCCACCCAAAAGTGGCAAAGAAGAATAATAACAAGATGTGAAAGTCAGGATTCTGACCCTACTACCTCATTTAAATTTTTTAAAATGCACAGGAAGATGAACACCCTATACTCTAGAACAAGGTTTGGCAACTACAGCTCCCCACCAGGTCCACAGCCTAGTTCGTGAATGAGGCACCATGGAAACACAGCTGCACTCATTCATTGGCTGACATATATTTCTATGGCTGTCTTTTGCTGCATGGCAAAGCTGATCATTTTTGGTAGAAATATTGAGTTGTGGCCCTTTACAGAAAAGCTTCACTTGGCATGCTTTAGAAGTTCACAAGCAAATCAGTGTTTCCTAGGATTAAACCCATACTAGAATGTCTAGTTTATACTATGGCATGGAGGATATTTACAAAAGATAAGAGTTTCAGAAAGTGTGATGAAGTTTGAGAGAAAGAAGAGAAGGAAAAAAAAACTGAATGGCTCAAGGGAAGCAGCACTGGGAAGTATGAGAATGAAGGCTTATCTTGGGGGAAAAAAATTACATGGGCAGCTAAAGAGGCCTCATGAAACACTATGGCATCAATGTTCTGAAAATGACCTTGGTACCCAGTTCTAACAGAGCTAGGATACACTGAAGCCTCAGGCACTGCCAGAAACTTGATGACACTGGGTTTGGCTAGCTAATAACAGTGAATCTCTGAGGTTACAAACTGAGGGCATGAAAGGGTAGAAGGAAATGACTGAACTTGAAAACCTCTTAGTTATGTCCCCAAAATCATCTTGCCATGTCCCAAGGAATAGTAGCACACACACTAAAATGTAAATTAAAGTTTACATTTCAACTCTTTTTTTTATATGTTTAGTACAGGGTCTTCAGGGTCTTACTACACAGAACAGACTCATAGTGATCCTCCTGTTTTTCAGCCTCCCAAACACACCACCATGACAGGCACACACCACCATGCCCATTTTACTACATAATGCAGATTCTAGATAGACAGGTCAAGGCATGATGGTATATAATGCAGTCCCAGTGCTTGGGAAGATGGAACAGGAGGGTTGCAAATTCAAGCTGAGCTAGGACAAGTTAGGGAAAGCCTGTTTCAAAACCAAAACAAAACAAAATAGACAGTTGGGGCCAGCCAAATAGCTCAGTGGATTAAAGTGCCTGCATAGACAGACACAGGGATTGAGGTTCAATTCCCTGCATGCTGTGCCTGCCCCATCCCAGGGTGTGCTGAGATGGTCATTGAGACTGGACATGGTGGTGTGTGCCTGTAATCCCAGCATTTGGGAGGCTGAAAAACAGGACAATCACTATGAGTCTGATCTGTGTAGTGAGACCCTGTAGACTTTGTACTAAATTCATTAGAAAAAAAAAAAGACAGTGGAAGGACAGGGTCATCTCTATATATCATAAGCAGGATTATTGGTGAAAAATTTTATTTGCAGCATTTCAGATGCTGACTCTTAAGTTACACATTTTACTTAAAACAAAGAAAATTAAAATACTAAATAGTCAGTGGTTTATTATGAATGTTTATCACAGACTAACATTGTCTGTAGTAAATGACATTCAAACAGCCTGAATTTCAAGTGAATTAAACTGTCACAAATCAACACTGCATTTATCCACAGCATGCACAGAAATCCATTTATTTATCCCATTTCAGACCTCTGTCACTACATTGTATCAATAGTTGTCTATGTGACAGAAGAAGGTGTAAAGCAAGTCAATTATTCACAGAAACTGACAATAGTAAAAGCATATAGCTATCCATTAAATATATATAAGGATGCTGAGAATATGTGAAGGATAGTCAATTTAAATCCAGAAGTAAATAAACTCAGTGAATAACTTTGTAATGATACATAGTGATTCTTACTTAGTTTTCAGTTAGGGTTTAGAAAATTCTAGAGGAAAAAGTAAAAATATAGTGGGAAAGTAATAGTAGGAGTAGAAATAAAATGTGGCCTAAGGGAGTGGGTAAAGCTTCAACAGAACATTCAGTTTTCATTTGGCTTGTGTCCCTGTTCCCATACCAATACCAGAGAGAAAATGAGGACATGAAAATTATGTTATTTTTCAAAGGCTTCATTGGGTTTAGCTATTTCTAATCCTGTATCTATGTGTGGTGTGTATGGATATAAATAATTGTCTATTCATCTTTTGCTTCTTTATTAATTCCTTCCCTTACTTTTTACGATATATCAAGTCACTTCCATGTACCAAACACAGCAGTAAGTTTGGGTGAGCAGAGATAGAAGCCCCACTCACTCAGCGAGTTCACCATGGGGGTCACCCCACCACAGAGTGACCAAAGCCTTCGGGAAGGCTGAAGCCTCACAGGGAGTCCAGGGAGGGTGGGAGACATGGACGGTATCAGCCATGGTCAGGACAAAGTCTTCGTCACAGAAGCAGTTTTTAGGAACAGATTCATAAAAAAATCTCATTTTGTTAGAAAATATTAGGTGCCCCTTTTAGAATAAGTATTTGGTAGGAACAAGGCTGCCAGCATATTAAGGCAAGGAAAATTTTCTGTTTGCTGCAGCAGAAGTGGAAGCGATACAGATTTTCAAATCTATTGCATAATATTGCCATGTGGAAAAGGAATTAGTTTAGCTAGTCAGTTTTATTTCTGAAATATTATAAGATTAGTCTCCTCATCCCATTCAGAGGAAATGATTGCTGACCTCTGAAATCTCTTCCAGAACCAACAGTCTGTTAGTTAGTAACCGCTGCGATGTTAAAAATAAACTCCACCAAGTTTCACCTCAGTGTATTCAGTGTTAAGGCTTTTCCTTTTCTCTCGCACACAAAATGTGCTTCATCAGAAATCCTTCTCCGATTCTTCTAAGACATTTTATCATATTTTTAAAAAAAATAACTAGATTCAAGTATACATTTTCTGATAGTTTTGGCCACCTTCTTCATACTATGCTGGAATGATAAAGTAGAAAAAAAAGACACTATTTTGCTTATGCATTCTTTTTACTTAAAGATATATTATTTTAGTGTTCTATATAATAAGCGCTTGGGTTATTTATAGCAGCCTGGAGCTAGGTTGAGACTAGAACAAAATCTCCCTATAGATATGGAGCAAGGGGTGTATCTCTGGACTCACTGGAGAACAGAATGTGGCATTTGGAGGACTGATGCTGGTACTGCATGTGCTCGTGGCACAGGGGCACACAGTAGTGGTGGCAACATTCAGCAATCCCAGAGGATGACCTGAAGGGAACAGCTGTCAGCAGATGCCTCTCTGGAATTCAGGTGCTTGCTGAGTGGAAGGCTGAGCCCGAGCAGGAAACAAGAAGGGAGAAACAGGCCTGGTGTCTGGAACTGGTGTCACATACATATAACAGAGACTTTGCAGACACAGGAAACAATCCAAAGATCCACTTGCTGAGTCTCACATTTCAGGAGGAAATTATATTTAAAGAAAAGCCATTCAGCGGAAATGATTTCTGACCTTTGAAATCTCTTCCAGAGAATAAGAGCTAGGGAAGACATGAAGAAAACGAAACCTTTTCCAGCTAGTGAGATGTAGATTTTTTAGTCACTGTGGAAAGCAGTATGGTGACTTCACAAAAAGCTATGAGTACAATTACCATTTGATTTGGCAGCTACATATCAGCCTAATGTCCATGATTGATGAATAGCTAAATAAAATCCTATAACATACATAATTTATAGCTATTATATATTGCCAGCTTTACAAAAGAATAAAAATTTGCTATTTGCAAATAAGGATGAAGATAGGAATATCTGGTTAAATGAAATAAATCAGGGACAAAAGAAGAAGCAGTACATGCTTTTACTTTTATGAAGACTTTAAAGTCAAATGTAGAACTGCAGAGAAGAATAGTTATTATCAGAAAGTGAGGGGAGGTGGAAATTAGAAATTAGGAATCCTCAGTTGAAAGTATAAAGCTTTAGTTAGGCAAGGTAAATATGTCCTGGAGATCTGTGGAAGAAGACAGAATCTATACTTTAAAATACTGTATTTCCTACTTAAAGGTTCACTTGTGAGCACAGATCTTTTGGTAAGTACTCTTACCACAAAATAAAAATAAGATGAAAGAAAGTAAATATAAACATTGGAAGAAACTTATGGAAAGGATGGATAAGTTTGTGCTCTTGATTGTGTCAATTTCATAGAGAAGCACTCCATCCTCAAAATTCAGCACATTGTATACACTAATTACGGTTAGATGTCAGTCACAACTAAATAAAACATTATACATAAAGAGTAAAGCAGTAACACATTTAATATGGACTTAGTTGCTTTTTAGACCCCACCTTTACATATCTTCCATATTTCTTCATTTTCAACTCCAGACATCAGTCAAAAAGATAAGGAGAGCCCAGATTTAGTAAGTCAATGGCTGTAGGATTAACTCAGCTTTGAGTACTTTTTAAGCCAGTGTTTTGAGTATAAACTAGTAAAGCCACTAGCCAAATTAGCATGGGGATTCCTCAACATTCAAAAGCAGAGATTGTATTTAACTGGCCACAATATTAAGTGACATAAATCAGATAGACAAACTTGTTACTTGTTTATGTTCTTTCTTTCTTTCTTTCTTTCTTTCTTTCTTTCTTTCTTTCTTTCTTTCTTTCTTTCTTTCTTTCTTCCTTTCTTCTTTCGCTCTTGCTCTCGCTCTCACTCTCACTCTTGCTCTCTCTTCCTTTCTTTCTTTCTTGGAGACAGTGTCTCACTATAGAATTCAGGCTGGCCTTGAACTTATGTTGTAGTCCAGGCTGTTCTCCGACTCACGACAATCTTGCCTCAGTGTCCTGAGTATTGTGATTCCAGACATGCACCACCACACCCTGCTAACAGGCTTGAATGTGAGATCATTTCTTTTATAGGAGAAACCCAAGTGATACATAAAGAGCAAGATACATGATAGACAGTAGGAATTAGAGAGATCTTTCTCAAATGAAAAGGAGATTGTAAGATAGAGGGAGAGGAAAGGGAAAAGATGAAACAGGAATGACTAAAGACGGGTTATACATGTTAATAGTGCTACACTACAACCAGTGCTGGAGAGAGGATGGATAAGATATGACATCTTATTCTATACCATCAAGAGATCTCATAGTTGAGAAAGTAAGCATAGGTGGTAAAAGTATAAAGCACTTAGAACAATTTCTATCATTGTAAAACAGGAAATATTTAGTCTTACAAATTATATCTCCATTCAAAAATTCTTGGGAATCTTTATTTCTCTGTCCATTTCCAAATGAAAGAATGATTGTTTTACTTCTTCTACCAAACCACTACACCACTAAACCTTGCCTATAATTTCTTTCTTTCTTTTCTTTTATTGGTACCAGGGATCAAACTCAGGACCTTGAACTTGCCAGGCAAGAGCTTATTCCACTGAGCAATATCCCCAGCCCTCACCTATCATTTCTACAAGGTCTTTCCAGGCACCAGCATGACCTCCATGGTATTGAGGTATCAAACTTTGTTTATCTATTTATCTCTTGAAGGACATCGTGGCTACTTTCAAACTTTGTCAATTATGAGTAAAGCTGCTGTTACTACTTATGTGAAGATTTTTGTGTGCATGCAAGTTTTCACTATTATTTTAAAGGATGCCTTGAAATATACATTCAAATTATGTTGCGGTATGTACAATTATAAGATCTTACTATCAGGAATACTTTCTGAATCCTGTATAATGTGTTTCCTATACACAGCTTCTTTGTTGATCTTAATATGTCTATGGATTATTTATCAGTTGAGGTTGTTTGAGGCTATGGAGACTGCCTAGAGAAAGACAGTTTGGGGTTTGTGGGTGCAGTGTGCCATTTACAAGTTATATGGTCTCATGAAGACTAATCTTTCATGTTAGTTTATCTATATGTAAAATACTGTATTTCAGGCTTGTGGAGAATCTTACTGATAGTAAACAATAGCTGCATTTCTTTGCAATCATTCAAATAACAATCAGAAAAGAATAAAAATTCCTGGCATATTAACAAAAGCAGGACTGGGACATATACCTCCTAAAATCCACATGAGCTACAAACATTCATCTGATAGAGTCCAAAAAAAAAAATCTATTGTATAGCCAATTTTACCAGGAAAATTCCCACAAAATTGGCGGATGTGCATTAATTTATAATTGTAAACTGTTTGCATAGAAATATGAAAGTTTGTTGATTATAAAATTATACATACTCTTCAATTCTCAGAGTATTATATAATTCTTGGCAAAATTTTTGGCACTAAATATTTTATCAATCTATTAATTAAATTTGTACATATTTGAATTATTTAATTAGTTATATCATTCCTGTACTCACAAAGAGATTAAACCAGTTGTAGAGCATAAGATAAACATAGTGGCATGCTGAGAGAGAATTTTGTAGTGGAGAATGAAAAAAATTTGGTCTCTCTGGGCATATATATATATATTTTTTTTTTGTCTTTTTGAGACAGGGTCTCACTATGCAGTTCAGGCTGGCCTTAAGCTCACTTTGTAGCTCAGGCTGGTCTCGAACTCACAACAATCCTCCTGCCTCAGCCTCCCGAGTGCTGGGATTACAGGTGTGCGCCACCATGCCCGGCTTCTCTGGGCATATAACAAGCTGAAGCTGAACCCCAGAACAGTGATTAGTTACGTGAAACCGAAAATTAATTTAGTCCTCTTCTTCAAAACTGAGATAGTAGTTCTTATCTTTCTGGGTTATTCTTTGAATTTCAAGCAACATTTGTAAAGTCCCTGAATCATAATAAAAAGCTTCAACTAGTAATAATTGGTTGGATCCTTCTAAGTCCTTTATCTGACCCATGTGTGGCATCCAATTTTTTCAGCAAGATATGCAAATAGCTTAAGAAAATTTGCTCATATGTTAGTTTTTTTTAAAAATCAAAATTTTTCTAAATATACTGTGAGTTAATCTAGATTTGACTATATTTTGCACATCATCCCTGAGAATACATTGTCCAAACAATAGAATTGTTTCATATAATTGAAATTTAAAATATTTGGATCCTCTTCTATGAAAAAAAAAAACTTGTCATATAAAACATCGTGCCATATTCCACTGCTGACTGAGCTCTTTAATACACAGCTTTTGAAGAGAGGAAATAATTATTAATATCACATCACAGAATAAAAATTTGAAAATGTTAGGAAGTGACTTAGTTTAAATCACAAAATGAGAGCCAGAGGCAATAAGAAGAAATCCCATCCTCTGACATCTGATGCAAAAGACATATTGTTGGGCTTCTATAAATTTTAAAATTTATCCATAGCATACTTTTATGTATATTTAAAGTTTTGTTTTGTAACAAGCAGCTGACTTTTTTTAATGGTGATTATAGTTCCTATTTTTTTGGTCTTTTTAAGACAGAGCTAGGGGCCCTAGTTGTTCAGGCATCTGCATATCCAAACTCAGTCAGGTGCAGATATTGGTGTTCAATCCCCAGCTCCACATATCTTACCAGACCCACCCTTAAGGCAGGCTGAGCCTGCAAAAAAAAAAAAAAAAAAAAGACAGAGCCTTGGGGCCAGCCATATAGCTCAGCAAATTAAAGCACCTGCTTTGGCAGAGAGTAGCGGTTGATGGGGGTTCAATCCCCTGTGTGCCACACCAGCCCTGCGCCCAGGGCACACAGAGAAGGTGATTGATACTGGGCGTGGTGGTGCCCACCCTTAATCTGATCTACATAGTGAGACCCTGTGGGCCCTGTAGATCCTGCCCTAAAATTCAAAATAAAATAAAATAAAGACAGAATCTTGCTGTGAGGTTCAGGCTGACCTTCAGCTCACATTGTAGACCCAGTTGGTCTACAACTTGTAATGGTCCTCCTGCCCAACCTCCTGAGTGTTGGCATTACAGGCACGTGCCACCATGCCTGGGTTTATAGTTTCTATATTTCATGTATTCACTGCCTAAAACTATCCTCAGGAAATATTATAAAACTAAATAAATTATCATTATGTCCATGTATAGAACTAAGCATGATAAATGTAACATAGTAAAGATTGAAAGAATGTCCTATAAACCCAAAGTTTCTTCAGAAATATATATTGCCTGGAAAATCAAACAACATAACAATAAAGACAAAGATGGGTTGTATTCTCTTACGATCAGAAGCATAAATTGACAGCAAATAGAATGAACATACAAGCAGATAATCAACAAAAAGTGAAATATGAGAAAGCTGACTGTAAATGAAATTTCACAAGAAAACTGCATTTACCATTGTTAAAGTGTGCCATTATGTTTTGTGGTTTTTAAGACCTTTTAAGATTAAAGAAATGAAAACCACCTCAAGTATCTCAAGATAAAAAAGTAACTTATTGAAAAGACACTGGATCATGTTAAGGAAAAACCAAAAATGCAACAAAGTAGAGTTACATCTGCAGCTCAGAAAACTAGGAATCAGTCAGCTGAAGCACCTCAGAGACTCTTGTGTTTTCATCTCTGTCTGTTATTGAATATTGATTTTGTTTTCCATTTTTTTTTAAAGTCAGACATTTGCTCCTTAGAAGAACATGAATGGTAAGTAGTTTCTAAGTTCTATTCCTTAGAAGCTACCAGGTGCTGCTGTCACTTATTATGAGTCCAAACTTTCAGAGAAGAGAATCACTTGCTCAGGTTGGTCATGTCCAGAACAAGACCAATGACCAGAGAACAGGTTTAGAGCTGGGTAAGAACATAAGGCTTCATTGACTTACAGGTTATTAAAACTAGAAAACACTTATATACTGCTTTTCTAACAATGTTATTTTATAAATTAATGTTTAATTAATTAACCACTAATGTTCAGAGACTTGGCGAAGTAACAATATCTGTATTGTGATACAGAGCCAGCACTGTCAATGCTTCAAGGAATTCAGGGACAATAAAAATAGATGAAGAAAGAAGGGACATTAATAAGTAACAACAAGTGAAAAAGGAGAGAAAGAGGAAGAGAAGATGGCGAAGGAATAGAAATAAGGAAAGAAGGTAAAAATAACAAGTGAAAGGAGAGCAGAAATGCAACAGAAATAAAAGGAAGGGAAGGAAAAGGAAATGAAAAGGCAAGGAAATTAAGCTAAAGGATAGGGTTGCTCTCACTGTATTCACTCTAATGCAATATGTGGGAGAAGATACATTAAAACAGTGCCAAGCCTGCAACTATAGGCAATGAATGATGATGTATGTGATATTGTACAGGTTGATACATTGTGTCAACTTGAGAAGTCTAAACAGGATCAGCAATTTCATATGCTAGGTCATGGAGACCCCTCTTTTGGGCATGGAGACCCCTCCCTGTGGCATGGAGGGCCCACTCTAGTCTAGAATGACTCTGCCTTTAGAGGATTTAAACAGGTACTGAGAAAGGATGGAGGGTGCCACTTCCTCAGAAGAGCTCCAGTAATCATAGACAGCACAGAAGGAAGGAAGAGAGGCTTGTTAGAAGCTGCAGCTGATGATCCTCCCTTTGCTGTTTTCCACCACCATGATCTGCTGCCCTCCGCCATGTGCCAGTCTACCTTGAAGCTAGCAGGCTATGGATTGAAACCTTGACTAACTGTGAGCTAAATAAACCTTTCCTTTCTTAATTTTGGGTGGCAGGCATCTTGTCCCAGCAATGAGTGAAAAGTAACTGAGAAAGAATTTGATACCAGGAGTGGGGTCATTGCTGCAGACTACCTCTGATTTAAGAGCTTTTGGGAATTGGTTAAAGAAGAAATAGGAAAGGTCCAGAGATGTGGCCCAAAAGAGCAGTACTGGAACACCTTTGGCTGTTCTGTATGGGAGTTTCTGGTCAAAGCTCAAGAGACCAGAATGCTAGCAGCAATCCTGCCTGTAAAGACCAGGCTGGAGAGGTTTCTACTAGAAACAAACACTTCATTGGTCACTGGACTCCAGATGATTTGTGTACAGCTTGGCAGAAATTTTGTCTACATTTTTTTCATGTCTAGAGACTTTGCTTGCGACTGAGATTAAGCATGGTGGACTTGTTAATCTGACAAAGTAAATTTCAAGACAGTCAAATGTTGAGGCAGTGACACGAATATTGTTCAGAGCTTTTAGTTAGATTTAGGTGGAGAATCAAGAGCGAAGATCCCTGAAGATGATCTAAAATGCTGTGAGTTTGGCCAGAAAGGGAGTGCCAGGAAGGCTGTGGACTGCAAAGATAGAGATCCATAGAGCTGAAAAGTTCCATTGCTCAGGAGGAACAGGATAATAGAAAAGATGTCCTGAGGGCATCACAGGTGGTGGCAGGTCCTGGCCCTTTGCAGCCTCAGAACAAGGGTGAAGGACTTTTCTCTGATGTAAAAATCACAGAACACCATGCTCCAGAATGGAGGTGGTGGTCACACCAGTTTTCACAATAGAAACAGAGGCCACACAAGGTTCCAGAATGGTAGCAGCATAGAAAATTTGTTCTTGGGCATCAGGGTCAGAGTGCTCAGCAATCTAGGCACTTCAGCCCTACAGCCAATAAAGAAGAAAGCCTGGCTACTGCTCCAGCTGGCAGCAGACCTTGGCATCATCCACGTGGTGTTGCTTTTAGGTGTATGCAGACTGCAGGAGTTCTGAGGTGAAGAAGGCTTCCACCTAGATTTTAGAATGTAGCCAACCAGTGTGCTCCTGGGAGGACAGTGTGTAAAGGTGTGAGAGAGAAGCCTATTCACTGGAAACTCCAGGAGTTTGGAAAAGCCAAGAATGTGTATTGTCTGAGGAAAGCTGCAAGGAGTGAGAAAATCCAGCCCCAGAGAAAAGCTATGGAAGCTACAACCAGAAGTACTATAGACGTGGAGCCACATGAAGCTCACAGTTTGCCACATATTGCCTTGGATTTTGAATGTGGAACTGCAGGACTTAATGTTTGTTCTGTGGTATTGGGGGCTTTCTTTGGTCTCAGTGCTTTGTATCCTGCTAGGAACAAGGACTTCATTGGTCACTGGAATGTGTATACCTTTTGGAAGGGTAATGTTTATCTTGTGCCTTTGAATGTCAGAAGTGTTTAACTTTTCATTTATACAGGGACTCTCAGCTTAGAGTTTGCCTTAGATCTTGGAGGAATCTTGGGACTTGGACTTTTCAGCAATGCTAAAACTATTAGGAATTTGGGTCAGCAATTCTACACCCTAGGGTGCAGAGGCCTCTCCCTAGGGTGTAGAGGGCTCTCTCTATGGTGTAAAGGGCTTAGCCTAGACTGACTTTGCACTTAAAGGATATAAAAAGGAAGAGAGGAAGGATGGAGACTGCTTCTTCCTCAGAGGAACTCCAGTTATCACAGTCAGTGTGGAAGGAAAGGAGAGAGGCTTACTAGGAGCTGTAACTGCTGGTCTGCCCTTCCGTCATGTGCTTCTCTGCCTTGAAGTCAGTAGACTATGGATGGAAACCTCTGCCAACTGTGAGGTAAATAAACTTTCCTTTCTTAATTTTGTTTGTAAGGTATTTTGTCCCAGCAATTAGTGAACAGTAAATGAGATTTTCAATCCCTGGTGTGCCATGCTGGCCCCACCGTGGGGCACGCTGAAACAGCAATTGAGACTGGACATGGTATTGTGCACCTGTGATCCCAGAACTTGGGAGACTAAAAAACAGGAGAATCACTATGAGTCCAATGTATGTAGTGAGACCCTGTGCATCTGGTACACCCTGCATTAATTTTTTTTTTTTTTTTTACAGTCTCTACTTGGTATTTTATTTATTTATTTTTATTTATTTATTTATTTTTCATTTTATTGAACTACAAATGTCAATCAGACAGTTTCCAGACACCTTAACAAGACAGATTTGATAAATTAATACATTGCAAACTGTTTTCATAATGTTTTGGTATTGTACAAGGTGCATACATGATATTATATTTACAGATATTATTTTAGCAGATATCTCTTATCAGTATATTAAGAGTGTTGCTGCTTACTTATCTTATTTTTTATACCTGAATTATATCAAAATTTCAATAATTATTTTCCTAGTTGATGATCGTAGTACGAGAAGCAGACATAATATCCTGTCCAACCACCATTAGTGCAGATTTTGGCTCTCATAGGATTATGTAGAAGCATAGTGTTATCTATCCCAACTGTACTGTCTATACACACACATCATGACTTTTTCTTTCTACACCCCTTCCTTTGTCTACACCTGTCAAAGGTGGGCACTCCATTGTCATTCAACTAACTCAGGTGCTTGAACTCGACACCACAATCCAACATAGTCCAGCATTCTACAACAATAGTGAGTTATTCAAAGAAGTTGTCAACCATAGCCATTTACAGCTCAGCTTAATATTATGGCTCCACAATGTATACTTCATTTCTATACTTTTCTGCTGGATGGTTAAGACCTAGATAGATCAAGACTTATATACCAACACATGAACTTTATATTTCCTATGTGGTCAGTGAAGTCCTCTCAGGGTTTATCTTGTAGTCCTGTACATTATTCTGTAGATCCTTTGTCTGTGTCATCCATGTGGATGAGTCACGGCCAATGCTTGACCAGTTTGCTCTCTGTGA